>PVIU01000718.1:0-98158 GCA_004026605.1 Ondatra zibethicus
ATGCCACACTCAGTAGCTTCTGTGGTTTTAGATGGTGCAGATATCATGCTCAGGGCTTCCGTGGCTTTGGATGGTGCAGATGCCATGCTCAGGGCTTCTATGGTTGTGGATGGTGCAGATGCCATGCTCAGGGCTTCTATGGTTGTGGATGGTGCAGATGCCACGCTCAGGGCTTCTATGGTTGTGGATGGTGCAGATGCCACGCTCGGGGCTTCTATGGTTGTGGATGGTGCAGATGCCACACTAAGGGCTTCTGTAGTTTTAGATGGTGCAGATGCCATGCTCAGGGCTTCTGTGGCTTTGGATGGTGCAGATGCCACGCTCAGTGGCTTCTGTGGTTTTAGATGGTGTAGATGCCATACTCACGGCTTCTGTGGTTTTGGATACTTGCCATGTATCACTAATGAACTGGAAAGAAATGGCACTAACCTAGGCTGAGCAGGACACCCTGAGGTATTTCAACTGCCTAGCATCTAGGATCCCCCTGCATGCATTAGGGCCCTGCACACTGTCACAACCTACAATGTCACCTCAGTGTTTTTACTGAGGTCCTGTTTGAAAGCCACTGGGTCAGTCTATCACTGACCTAGAGTTATTTGTGTAGGGTCACCTGGGTAACAACAGAGTCCACATCTCAAAATAGTTTATCACTCTTCCCCCCATATCAAAATTCCCCAGATCATGCTCATGAGAGCCACAGGTCTTGAAAATTAAAAATAGGCTCCACACTTAGTAAGAGGCTTTATGGCTTGACCCTTTCCCCAGTCTCATGATGGGTAGCATCATGGGTATTATGGTATGTAAGCACAGAACTACGGTACTGTAATTATTCTAAAAGAGCAAAATAGTGTCAGACTATTCAAGGATGAACGATGCATTGCATACTGAATTGCTAGCTGTGAGCTGGGTCTGTACCCACAGAATAGGAGGAGAGAGGAGAAGGGGGCATTTTTTTTAACAAAATGTTTTCTTTTAAAGAGTCACCATTTCTGCCGGGCAGTGGTGGCGCAGGCCTTTAACCCAGCACTCGGGAGGCAGAGGCAGGCGGATCTTTGTGAGTTCAAGACCAGCCTGGTCTACAAGAGCTAGTTCCAGGACAGGCTCCAAAGCCACCGAGAAACCCTGTCTCAAAAAAAAAAAAGGAAAAAAAAAAGAGTCACCACTTCTATAATGAGTCCAGCAATGGCTCCGCATAAGACAGCTTTTATCAAAAAGCTTTGACTTCGAAGTTTTCCCTTTTTTCCTCTGAGACAGGTCTTGCTATGTATTTAGCCCAGGTGAGCCTCAAGTTCCTTCCCCTGCCAGTCTCCTGACTGCTGGTCTGTAGACCTCCACACCCAGTGTTCAAGATTGTCTTTTAAGTCAAAATCCTACTGGGCTGTTGGTATAGCTTAGTGATGAGAGGGTCTGCCTGCCAAGCACCAGGCACTAGGTTTGGTCCTCAGCACAACAGAATTAATAAATTATAAAATCCAGGCTGGAGAAATGGCTCAGAGGTTAAGAGCACTGGCTGTTCTTCCAGAGGTCCTGAGTTCAGTTTCTGGCACCCACATGGTAGCTCACAACCATCTATAATGAGATCTGGTGTGTTGGCATACATCCCGGCAGAACACTGTATGCATGATAAATAAATATATCTTAGGTCATGGGACACAATCAGTCCCACATATCCCATGGGCTCTGACCTCTCCCATGCGGTGAGAGGACCACATACTTTACAGTGGTGACTCTTCCACTGAGAGTGAAGAGGGGAATTCTCTTTTTTAAAATTTCAGCATTTCCATGGGGCTACGGAAACAGCCCAGGAAAGTGCTGGACCTGAGTTCAGATTCTTAGCATGTATGTAAAAAGTGGGGTACAGTGGCATGTGCCTGTAACCTAGTACTAGTAAGTGGAAACACGGGGATCCCTGGGGCTTGCAAGGCAGCTAATCTGGCTGAACTGGTGATTACCAGGTGAAGTGAGAGACTCTTCTCAAAAAGTAAGGTGTAAAGGAGCTGGAGAGATGGCTAAGCAGCTAAGAATACCTGCTACTTTTCCAGAGGACCTGTTCAATTCTCAGTACCTACATGGTAGCTCATAACTGTCTGTGACTCAAGTTTCAAGGGCTCCGATGACCTCTGATGGCCTCCAAGGGCACCAGACACACACATGGTATACCCATACATGTAAAATTAAATTAAATTAAAAATAAGGCAGATAATAACAAAAGGAAACACCTGCCCTCAACCTCTGACCTCTATGTGTGTGCACATACAGACACATGCAGAAACACACACACGTGCACACACATACAGATAAACACATGCACACACAGGTTTTCCAGCACATCTACTGTCTAGTTACATGCTAGTCACACCTTGTATACAGTATATGGTTTTTCCTTCACTTCCCCGACTTTCTGACACTATGTCATCTCTTTTAGGAGTCTATCAGTGCACAAAATTTACCACCAGTGTGCACACAACTGCCACCAGTACACACAGTTACCACCAGTGTGCACACAATTACCACCACTGCACACAATTACCACCACTGCACACAATTACCACCAATGTATACACAATTAACACCAGTGTGCACACAATTACCAGTGTGTAAAACTCACCACCAGTGTGCACACAACTTATCATCAGTGTGTACACAATTACCACCAGTGTGTACACAATTATCACCAGCGTGCACACTCTAGGGCACTGTAAATTGGGGGGGGGGGGAAGCGGGGTGAGAAGATGAAGCCAGGAGAGCAGCCAAGTACAGAAAGCCTGACGCTGCCCGCTGGGCATGGTGACACAGGCCTGCAATCCCAGCACACAGGAGGCCTTCTAGCAGCAGTGTGAGGCCCTGTGAGGAGGGGAGAGGAAGAAAGCAGACAGCACTGGGGGCGATGTCCCCAGAAGGAAGGAGGGACCCAGGCAGAGTCAGCAGAGTACTTGCCCACACAGCCTAGGCCAATACCACCCTTCCCTGCTCCCCCCCCCAAAAAAAAACAGCAAAGAAAGAAACAACGCCCCAAACACAATTATTCTTTAGAAATCTCAGATCATGTCAAAAAAGCACCTTTAGCCGGGCGTTGCTCATTCAAATGTGTTTTCTTCACTGCACCAAACGAAATTAATAATTACCTAGTAGTTCTCATTTCCACTTCCAACTCAGTCAAGGGTCTCTGCCCACATCCAGGAAAGACGCAGTCCTCACAGTCAGGCTGGTAGGACCTCCCGTCCAGGCTGGACTTCACTGTGGGGACGAGGGACAGCAGAGTACAAAGGAGCCTGCTTTGTGTGCCCCCGCGGCAGCCTTCTGTCCTCGCAGGGTAGAAGAGGGCTGGGGCTCTGACATTTACATGTCAATACACCAACCGGCGCCTGCTGCTCCTCCACTCCATCTGGCTGCCAGATCCTTGGTTTTGTTCCCCCTTATCCAAGGAGCCTTGAGTCTGTGGCTGCCAACAAGCATTTGGCAAACTCCTTCTGAGAGATTTGCCATCCCCCTCACAGGGCTGAGCCTGAGTGAATACATCAGCAACCAACCAGCAGGCTTTCCCAACTGTCCCTGGAAGCCACACTGGAGAGATGCTTGCTTTAGATCGGGATGGTGGACACACTCGATTCCAAGAGGGTCACGGGGGGAGGGGCAAAGACAAACCAGTTTCCAAGGACTGGACCCTGGGTCTCGCACTTAGTCAAAAGCAATGTCTCAGGAGCCTGTTTCTAGGTCAGTATGGGACATCAATGTGGTACAGTGCCAAAAGCTAAGGCATCATCAACGTCGGAAGTGTGCCATCATGAATAGGGAGGCGGGGACCGAAAAGAATAGGTGACCCCTGCACTGTTCTCACAGAAGAGTGTGACAAGAAGGGAGAAAATCCTAAGGGCCCTGTTCTGCGAGGGAAAATGGTCTGAGCTCATAGGGAGGCGAGCACATCCTCAACCCATGAAGCATACAAAGGCAGATTTATTCAGGGGCTGCAGACGTGGGAAGACAAGGCTGTTTGAGGGTGTGGAGACAGCATCTGCAAAAGCAGCAGAGATTCCTAGGAGGTGGGCAAGGGACTTTCCTGCAGGGCTGGAGGCAGACTGCATATGGGGGGCACCGCTGGCAGAGGCGTTGGATGTCAGAAGGGATGTAAGAGCTCCACCTTGGGAATAAACTCTCTGCATCTTTACACCCCACACCGAATCAACTGTGGAATAAAAATACTGACTTACAAAGTCACACAGTCTGTGATGCAGACTGATGTAGACTAAGATAAGGCTGCACTGCCAACACCAGAAACAGCACAGGTATCAGTCACTTCTGAAATTAAGAAGTGCAGATCCCGGACCCATTTATTGTACGTAAAAAGTAGCAAGGTTGGGGCACTGGCTGGGAGTCCCTTAAATTCCTTCTCCTCTCTTCCCTCATTGCTCAAAGGGCTGCAGATGTAATTTGGGTCACTTAAAGCATTTACCTGAAGTGTTTGGTAGTCAGCTGGGTTCCATGAATGTTTCACAGGGGTCTCACTGCTGGTCTAGACCTGGGAAGCAGAGGAAAGAAGGGAGTTTCCAGCAAATGCCCTCTGAATGTGCAGGGACCTTCACGGCCACTATTTCCACCCTGGGAGAGTCAATGGTAAGAGTCTGCCATCCCAGGAAGTACTATCTCAGCTTCTGTTGCGAAAGACTCAGAACTAGCTTGGCCTGGGCCCACACTGTCCCTGGAACTGTCCTGGACACAAAGCTAGCCTGGATTGATTCCATCAATCATCAGAGAGCAGGTTGAGGGCTCAGAAAACCACCATGAGCCGACACCAGTGCCCTCCTCTCCAAATAATCCCTACAGACGCTATAAAACAGCTGCCAACAAGAGACCATATAAAACCTGGAGGAGACTGATAAGTTGCCCTCCAAACAGAGCAAAACTAACCTGCTCTCTGTGGGAGAGCCCTCCCCTCCTGTGCAGGCAGCAGCAGGGCTAGGCTCTGATCAGGCTTTGGCTGATTTTCTTTTTTTGAGACAGGGTTTCACTGTGTAGTCCTAGCTATCCTGGAACTCAGTATGTAGATCAGTATGGCTCGAACTCACAGAAATCCACCTTTTTCTGCCTCTTGAGCGCTGGGATTAAAGGTGTGCGCCACTAGACCCAGTTAGTTAGGTTTTTTTGACATTTGGTTTTATACGTGAGAACTTTATCAGTAGGGAGAAAAATATTGTTTTCCTTTACTCTGTTTTTCATTTATTGCCACTAAGGCTGAATATTGATGTGTTTTTTTAAAGGGTGGGTAGACAAAGGTGTCCTAGATTCATAGATTATCTATGTAAGGTCGGATCAAGCGGGGCCTTATCTGTCACTGTGTGCTCTGTAATGTATACAGTGTGAAGACTTAAGTTTTCTGCCCTCATAAGGAAAATGTTATGAATGAACATGGAGGAGTACTCCTGGTACATGTAATAGACTGATGGGAAGGTCACAAGTGTGAGACCAATGAAGACCAAGAAAGGCAAAGGTTTTAAAAAGTCATTGGTCAGTGGGGCATCGTTTTGAAAATGACACTCAACTGACCCCAGGCAGTGGAAGAAAAGCCAGGGTAGAACGAACATGCCCCAGCCCCACCCCACCTGGAGCCTCAGGCTTCCAAGTTTCCAGCATCTGTCAAACAGGGCTTGGGTTGTGCTAGATGGAGGACACGGCTGGGGCTACCTCAAAGCCCACCGTGAGAGCAAACCCAGGAGCTACAGAAGAAATCTCCAAAGCCACCTTCACAGCTGCTGATTCCATCCCTGAGCCACGCCCCCAAAGGTATCTCTGTACCTACAACACTTACAGAGATGTAAGACAGCATTTCTTTTGTCTGGTTTTGTCTTGGTTTAAAATAAAAGGCAGAGCTGGGAGATGGCGCAATGGTTCAGAGCACTTGCTGCTCCTGCAGAGGACTGAGCTGGGTTCTTAGCACCCACACTGCACAGCTCATAGCTGCCTGCAACTAACTCCAGCTTCAATGGATCCACACCCTCTTTTGTCTCCTTGGGCACCTGCATTCACATGTACATACACACAGAGACACAGATATATATATATATAATTTTTAAATAAAATAAACAGGGGCTGGACCTAAAATATAAACAAAAATTGTATTGACTAACATTAACTATTGGGTTATGTGGTAGTTTGAAAGAAAATGGCCCCCAAAGGGAATGGCACTATTAAGGAGGTGTGGCTTTGTTAGTATGGTATGTTTGTAGGTATGTTCTTAATGGAGGAAGCGTGCCACTGTGGGGGTGGGCTTTGAGGTTTCCAATGCTCAGGATACTGCCCAGTGTCTCAATTGACTTCCTGTCGTCTGCAAAATGTAGGACTCTCAGCTCCAGTACACAGCATGTCTGCCTGCACGCCACTATTCTCCCCTCCATGACGATAATGAACTGAACCTCTGAAACTATAAGCAAGCCACCCCAATTAAATGTTTTCCTTTATAAGAGTTGCCACAGTCATGGTATCTCTTCACAGCAATAAAAAACCCTAACTAAGACATGTAATAACTCAAGGTGCTCTACGAGAGAGGCAATATTCAAAACTGGGATAAGTCAGGTCTTTCGGGCTTGTAACTCATTGTGTCAATGAAACGTATGCATGCACACTCTGAAGACGAAACCAACAGTATCATCCCAGCTAAGACTAACATTCTCCCACTGAATCAGGGCACCCTCTCAGCTCAGACCTGCCTCCTTCATGTTTGCTGTTCCTAGACAGTAAAGTTTTAGTCTAGAAAGGGGGGAAACTGAACTTTAAAAAGTCATTCCAAATGTAAGGACTCAGTTTTCTTTTAGGGGCTGGCCACTGGGAGTTTACTATGCTCCAGTGAGCATATGGGCAACACAAATTGGAGTTGGAACAAGCAGCAGGTGTTAATAATTTCAGTTAACATTTAAAATTTTATTTTATGTGTGCAGGTGTTTTGTCTGTATGTATGTCTGTGCACTGTGTGCATGCCTCTGGTACCCACAGAGACTAGACAAGGGCATTGGATTCCATGGGACTGGAGTCACAGTCTTGAGCTAGCTGCCTTGTAGGTGATTGGAATTATATCTGGGTTCTCTGAAAGATCGGTCAGTGATCTTAACTAATGACCCTCTCAGCAGCCTCTTCCCCCTTTAAACGGGTTAAAAACTGTAGGTTGAAGATGGATGTCCCAATGCAACCTTGGGTGGCTGTCCAGGCAGCCAAATGTCTCTGTCGTTCCTTTAGTTTTGAAAGTCCTTTGCTCTGAGCTTCCTATTTAATCAAGTAACATTATATCCTTCTTGGATCTCTGATGGGTTTAAAAACTAGATAGCTATAGTTACAGTTTTCCTTGTTACCAAATTCAGAAAAGAAACACAAAAAAGGTATAAAGTATACAAGATTGAGATACATAAACATTTAAATTGCTTATTTAAGAAAATGTTTTGAGGTCTAAAAAGATAGTTTTGGGTTGGTAATACAAGATAGAAAGTGAGCTGGGAGGTGGTGGCGCACGCCTTTAATCCCAGCACTCGGGAGGCAGAGGCAGGTAGATCTCTGTGAGTTCGAGACCAGCCTGCTCTACAAGAGCTAGTTCCAGGACTGGCTCCAAAGCTGCAGAGAAACCCTGTCTCGAAAAACAAAAAAAAACAAAAAAAAAAAAAAGAAAAAGAAAGTGAATTAGGTATAAAACTTCAGACTCACCAAGACAGAACAGACTTGGACTATTGGACTATTTTCTCTGGATTTGCCAAATACAAAGGGACTGGACATTGTAAATGTAATTTTTACTTGATAAATGTTCTTATTGTATATAGTTTTACTGTATTAGAGTTAAAACCTTTCCTTATTTGGACAAAAAGGGGGAAATGTGTGGAATATTTGTACACTGTGTGAAGATGTATTGCTGTGATTGGCGTAATAAAAAGCTGAACAGTCAATAGCTAGGCAGGAGGTACAGGCAGGACTTCTGGGCATAGAGAGAACTCTGGGAAGAAGAAAGGGGGAGTCACCAGCCAGACACAGAGAGGAAGCAGGAGATGCAAGATGGAAGAGAGGTAACACCACGTGGCAGAATGTAGATTACTATAAATGGGCTAATTTAAGTTACAAGAGTTAGTGGGACAAGCCTAAGCTAATGGCCAAGTTTTTATAATTAATAAGAAGTCTTCATGTCATTATTTGTGAGCTGATGGCCAACGAAAAAGCATGATACAAATACCCATATATATAAAATTAAAAAAAAACCCATTTGGGGGTCTGAAGAAATGGTTCAGTGGTTAAGAGCACTCACTGGTTGCTCTTCCAGAGTTGGTTCTCAGAACCCACATCAGGGGGCTCCCAAGCATCTGTAGCTTCAGCTCCAGGGATCTGATGCCTTAAGCCCCTGTGAGCACCTACCCTCATGTACACACACCCTCATGCAGATACATACATCTATACATAACTAAAAATAATAATTATTCAAAAAAACATGACCCGAGTTGTGAATTAAAATGGTAACAGCAAATAAGAGTGCGCCGGCTAGTGTTACGTCAGCTTGACACAAGCTAGAGTCATTTCGGAAGAATGAACCTCAACTGAGGAAATGCTCCCACCAGACTAGTCTGTAGGCAAGCCTGGGGTGCATTTCCTTGACTGGTGAATGATGCCGGAGTACCCAGGTCACTGTGGGTGGTGCCACCCCTGGGCCTGCGTGCTGTAAGAAAGCAAGCTGAGCAAGCCAGTAGCAAATAGCTCTGCTTCAGCTCCTGCCTCTAGATTTCTGCCTTGAATTCCTGCCCTGACGTCCCTCACTGACGGAGTGTGACCTGAGAGCTGTAAGGCGAAATGAACCCTTTCCTCCATAAGTTTTATCACAGCAGTAGAAACCCTTAGACTTTGGAATAGCCATTAAAAGCACAATTGTTGGAATCAATACAGAGCATGACACACCTGGCAGCTACGGGCTCCATGTGTGTGCTCCAGGACGAGGTCAGCCTGACTGCTTAATACTGTCTGTACTATTTTCGCATCAAGAACCTGACTCACACACCACACATTATAAGCGGATGTTTCCCGTGCATCCTCTTCTCCCCTGCAATTGACTTTTGGGCTGAGTATAGGAGTGCCAAGGTTAATGACCAGTTCTAAAGAAAACACAAAGCCCAAGAGGCAGCTCCAGTGCCTCATTATAGAAGAAAAGTCCCAGACAACATAATGGAGCAAGTTAACTCCTGCAAGTTGTCCCTTGACCTCCACATGTGCACTTTGGCACACGTGTGCCCACACACCCACTCACACACATACAAACAAATGAACTTAAATGCAATTTAAAATTTTGAATGAGATTGGACTTTCTTGATGAAACTTTTGCAAACTCCCTTGGGTTGGGGGCTAAAGTATAAAACATCACTTGAGGCTCAGCAGAGCTCAGTGGCCGAGTGTTAGCTGATATGCACAAGGCCCTAGGCTTGTCCCCAGCAATGGGAGACGAAGAGTCGCGCATGATGACCACGGTGCATCTCTGGTGTTTGGAAGCCTCTCTGCTCCTCAGCGACATCTACTGAGACTCCTAGAAGAACTTTCCCCACTGGGGGAAACTGAGGAAGTAACGCAAAGGGACTGATAGCTCCACCGCTGCGAGGAGAGCCACCAGCAGTGCGTGGACAGGGTGACGGTCTTACAGCTGTTCATTTAAAGACGTGTTTGAAAGCAAGGGAAAAGCTTCAAATTGCACTTTGGCGCTCACATGTTCTATGCAAGCCTCAAAGCTGCTCAGAGGCATGCGTGCGGCAGAGGATACCGTGAGCTGTCTTCATGATGAGCGGCAACACCTGCCCTGCAGACATTCAGTGGAACAGGAACCTTTGGCAAGTGTTCCAGTCTCTCTAAAACCTTACTTCTGAGTCACTAACAGCATTAAGAGAGTAAGCATTCTGAACTTAACTCGGAGTCACTGCATTCTTGGGCCTTCTATTGTGACTTCTGATATTATGTCTACAAGTTATTGTTAACATGTATTGTAAACATAGCATGCAACTAACTGGCTGTTAGAGTCTAAATATAGAGAAAATGTCCAACAAATAGTTGATATGTCATAACAGGCTTTCAACCAAAGGAAATTCATAATTCCTGATGATGGAGAATGATTGTATTCTGTAAATAAGGCCAACACCAAAAACGAATTGTCTCACTAACAAATGCTATGTTCAGGAAGAAGTTTCTGTTGTATTTATAGACGATGCATCTGTAATTTGATAAGGTATTACCTAAGCTGTAGCTTTTCTGCTACACAGCTCATGGGTGAAGCTTAATTGACCAACCTGAACTCAACAGAAGTGTTAAAATTCTCTTCCTTGAAAAGAATCATTTCAAAGTCAATCACTACTCCTCTATACAAAAATTTCTTACAAATTGATAATTTACAAACATGTAAAGACTGCAAAAGAAAAATGTCCTCAGACCATCTGCACACAATTAGTAGCAAAAGAAGCGTAATGATTAAAAATATTTGAAGCTGGGCGTGGTTGGACACAGCTGTAATATCAGCACGTGGTCAGTGGAGACACAGAGGTGCAGGAACGAATGGGCAGCTGAGGATATGGCAAGTCTCAAGCCAAGCCTGGGCCTCACACTGAGAGCCATTCTTTCCAAGAGAGGGAACTCACTATGTAGACCATGACAGCCTCTCATCACAGAGAGCTGGGATTAAAGACGTGCGCCACCACAGCCTGCTGAGACCATCAAACAAACTATTCAGGCTTGCTTTCTTCCTTCACGCTCCGCCCCCCCGCCCACCCCTTTGTTTGGTTTTTGTTTCGTTTTTTTGAGACAGGCCCTTGCTGTTCTGGAACTCACACTGTAGCCCAGGCTAGCCTGGAATTTACAGAGCTCCATCTGCCTATGCCTCCTGAGTGCTGGGATTAAGAGTGTCAGGTGTGGCCAGGCCTTTAATCCTAGAACTCAGGAGGCAGAGGCAGGGGGATCTCTGAGTTCCAGGCCAGCCTGGTTTACAGACTTCCAGCAGGACAGCCAGAGCTGCATAGAGAGAACCTGTCTCAAAACAAACAAAAAGGAACCTTCCCCCACCCCCAGCAAAAAAGAAAATTAACTAAAACAAACAAACAAATAAAAGAGTGCAAAGACTAATCTATGTTACCACATCTGACTGCCAAACACATTCTCAAAGATCTGTGTGGCCAGAGCATTCAGGGACAGCTGGGAAGATGGAAGTCCCTTTTCTCTTAGCAGGCTGTCTTGTTTTAGATTTCACTCTCTGGGAAAATTATCTACTTCCTCCTCGACACACCCACAAGTGCGCTGTTGAAATCCCATGGGGCCTGGCAGCATTCCCTGGCTGCCTTCTCAGTCCCCACAAACCCTTGATTTCTGTTCGGCCTCTAAAGTCCAGGTGTGTCCTGCCAGCAACTCCTCTGAAATCTCTACAGGAAGAATAAAACTGAATCAAAATGGAGAATTAAAACCCCGAAGGAAAGTTACAAAGTAGTTTAGACCCAAGCAATGCAAGTTCTAGGAAAGGTGTTATTAACGCACAAAAGACTCTTGGCAAACCAAGACAAGCTACAAAGGAATACACAAGATCACAGGATCTTTTCCGGTGTATCATGTGACATTTCTGCTCTGGCTTCCAGACAAAAGGCAGACAGATGTAAGTGCTTGTAGATACCACTCCAGCAAGGTTCAGATTTCTGTAAGGGGGCATGTATGATCAAGTCGCAAGGAACGAAAGAGGTGCTCTATCTTACAGAAAAACACTGCTGATCGAGGAGCAAGTTCCAGCGTCTGTTATTCTGACACTGGACACTCGATGGGGCCAAGAGGAAGTGGAGCTCCTGCCAGTGAAGTAGGGGTTCACACTCATAGATAAAATAGCCCCTCCAGTGATGAGACTGTCGTCGTGGAGAACAATGGTAGCTTCTGAACTTCAGAGACTAATAGCTCTTCCAGGTACAGTTCATAGACTATTCTGTTATGTCAGACCGCACTGAAGGCTCAGCCCTGTTTCTGAACAGTTGTGGTTTTACACTAACTGATAAGTTGGCCAGGCTGACTTTATTTCCAGATACAAATAGTTTTGCTTGCAAAAGTGAACCAAAAGGGGTAGAAAGTGATTTATTTATTCGTATTCTACGTGCATTGGTGTTTTGCCTGCATTTATGTCTGTATGAGAATATCAGATCCCCTGGAACTGGAGTACAGTACAGAAAGCTGTGGGCTACCATTTGGAATCGAACCCAGATCCCCTGGAAGACCAGCTTACCACTGAGCCACCTCACCAGCCCCCAAAACACATGTCCACTCTTTTTCTTTTTTTGGTTTGGTTTTTGGAGACAGGGTTTCTCTGTGTAGCCCTGGCTGTCCTGAAGCTCATTCTGTAGCCAGGCTGGCCTCGAACTCACAGAGATCCACCTGCCTCTGCCTCCCGAGTGCTGGGATTAAAGGTCTATGCCATCACTGCTGTTGACTCTTTTTTAAAAAAAAAAATTCATTGATTCTTTGTGAGTTTCATATCTTGCACCTCAATCCCATTCATCTCCCTATCCCTCCATATAGCCCTCCACCCTTGCAAACCCCCCCCCACACAAAAAAGAGGTAGTGTGTCACTACCCTTTGGCCTAAACAGCTTTACCAGCAAATGCTCATGACAATGAGTCACTGGTCTGGTTCAAGGCCTCTGGCTTCTGTTACACTATCAATACTGGATTCCCATGGGACTCCTTTGGGGTGTCCTGCGGTTGCCCTGTGTCGTGGGGATTGTCTAGCTTTGGGTCTGCAGAGCCAGCCCCTTCACACAGTCCAGCAGATCATGGAAGGGGTGGATGTTGGGGTGAGCCAACTCAAAGCCCTAGATCCAGGCCTGGGTGGTGGCTGAGTTGGTCAGGTTGCTCACTCTCCTGCACCTGCACCACCAGGGCCAACTTTCCCTCACCCAGGCCACCAGGGCCAGCTCTACTGTGCTGCAGCCGGTGAGGGGCGGGCCTACCTGTTCACTCTTAATCTGTTCTCCTGTCCAACAATGGCAGCCACCTGTTTGTTTTACTGAAAATGCAGTTTAAAAAAAAAAGAGGCCATTTTGAATGTGAAAACTGAAGAGGCTGTATACAGTTATGCAAGGAAAAGCTGAGGGCTGGTGACATCTCAGTGGCTAGAAGCACCTGCTGCCAAGCCCAACAACCATAGTGTGATTCCCCAGGACCCACATGGTAAGCTGTCCCCTGACATCTACCTGCTTGCTAAGGCATACCATACCCAACCACACACAAAGTAAATAAATGTAAAACAAATTTTTTTGAAGAACAAAGAAAGAAATCCCTGAGTATGGAAATGTGGACACTGCAATGCTTGTTCTAGATGTTCACCCAGAACACATAAACAAAGAGAACTTATCAACATACATGAGAAAAGCAATCAAGAGCATTTTAGATTCCATTTAAGTGTGTGTGTGTGTGTGTGTGTGTGTGTGTGTGTGTGTGTGTGTGTGTGAGAGAGAGAGAGAGAGAGAGAGAGAGAGAGAGAGAGAGAGAGAGAGAGAGAGAGAGAGAAGAGCGGGTTAGGTAGAGGTTGGAGGTTGGGGAAGATTAAGTCTCATCAGCAAGCTCTGGGTTTGATTGAGAGACCTTGATTGTCTCAGTGAGTAAGCTGGAAGAGGAATAAGTTGGAAGAGTGAACCAGGATGATTCCTGACATCAGCAGCAGACCTCCACACGCACATGCACACACACACAGCACACAGCACACACAATGGAAAAAAAAAAAAGAAATTACTGCAAGCTGGGCACTGTAATCTCAGCGCTCAAGAAGTAGTGGCAAAAGAACTGTCACACGTTTGAAGTCAGCTTGGTTTCCACAGTGAAATTCTGTCCCAAACCAAGAAAGACAAGGCAGTAGGGATGGGAGGGGAGAGAAGGAAGGGAGTAGAGAGAGAATAAGAAGGGAGAAGGAGAGAAGGAAGGGAAGAAAAAGAAAGAAGGAAGGAAGAAAGGAAGGGAAGGAAAGAGGGATGAAGGGAGAAGGAGGGATGGAGGGGGGGAGGGAGGAAGGATAACAAAATCTTCCCATTGGAGGAATTGTGGGAGGCACTTCACAACACTGAACACGCAAAGGATAAACATGTTGGAGGCTGATACAAACTTCAAGCGGAACTTGAGACTCCATCAGGGCATATCAAAAATGCTGTGTGTGTCACCGTTGAGAAAAAAAGTCAAGTTCTGTTCAAGCCCTTCTTCTTAGAGAGTCAAACAATGTAGTCCTTCGTGTTGCTGATGTTTTAAATGGTGTTGCATAGGGTCTCGTTGCTTCTCCATCTCCACACAATAAAGGGATGTTTAAAGTTCTGTCAGAAAAATGTGAAGTCCCTTAAGAGGAAGAGCGGCTCCCCTGCCGACTGCTAATACAGTTCACTGGAACTCTACGTGCACCATTTAATGGGGGAGGGGTGGGGTAAGACAGCAGCTCCCGCTGTTGGCAGACCCAGGGAGGGGTGGTTTGTTAAGCAAGAACAATGTCGCTGTGACTCAGGCCCGTGGGAGCGAGGGGGCAGTCAATAAGGATCAGTCTGAAACATCGAGGCCAGTGACCAGAAAAAGAAAAGCAGAGCCGGAGCGGCAGGGGCAGCAGTTGGCAGAGGGCACAAAGGCTGCCTCAGACATGAAATCAGACCCAGGCCTTGCTGGTGGACAACTCTGCTCTCCTCTCTTTAAGTCAGCCAGGCTTTCATGGAACAGATTCCCTGTAAAGGGCATCATTATTGTCCATTCTCAAGAGAGGCAATTCAGCCAGGTCTGAATGTGGGACTTGGGTTCTTAGATACATTACTAAATGCTAACTATAAGGGGGAAAATGAGGCCAAAAACAAGTGCCCCTTGTTTTTGGATAGAAGTCTGCTTGCTTTTGGATAGAAGACCAGGTTTGCAGGGAGCAGCGAGAGTCTGCCTCCCTGCTCAGGCAGGGCAACCGTTCAGCCCTAACTGATAGTCTGGCCTTCGTACACTAATGATCTCAGAGCAGTTAGTTATAATCAATTCTTGGACTTCCCTCCTGCATCAGAGCTACAGGACAACATTGTCCACTCACAGTCTCCGATATGGTTTTTTCAATACACCATCAGGTAAAATGTGGCTTTCGTCTGCTTAGGTTTGGGGATACTCTGAAACCTTTCATCAACGCTAATCAGAAATATGCCTTATAAAACTGGGACACTCACTTCTACTCAAGTTAGCTGGCTAGGAAATTCACAGCACACACTAAACATGTCTTAAGATTTATTCTTTTTCTCTTAGAGTAAATGCCCCTGTATTAAGCAGATTCCAAAGGGTGGGGGATGACAGGGTAATTAGGAGCACAGAGGTCCACAGTAAAAACGGACATGATTTTATACTTTATTGTCAAACACACAAAAATATGGTCACTCTTAAGACAGCCAGCAAACTGTCAGTATAACGCTCTTCACCAAAGAAAGAATAAAATTTGTCAGTTTAGGATTTAAAAAGCGTCGCATAGAACATCTAGCATATCAAAACAACGAACATTCTTTTTAAAGAGGGGAATAATTTTCTAACGGCTTCTGCAGGATTCAGTCATGGATAGCAAAGAAATCCCAGTATCTAGAGAACAAACACAGCTGTGAAGGAGAAGAGGGCTCGCAGTGACTCGGGCCCTCCCACATCAATCATCAATCAAGAAAATGCCCCAATCTTTCCTACAGGCCAACCCTATGGAAGCGTTTCTTTCCCAGATGCCCCTAGCTTGTGTCAAGTTGACATAAAAACTATCCAGCACAGGGTGCTTCTTAGGTCCCACTCCCCTCCCCCCCCACCGATATTGTATAAAAACCCAACAGATAAAAGGAAGGTTCCTATTATCTAGTACTGGTTTTATAGCTCTTCCAGTGTCTGAATGACACCCAGTAGGAAACGAAGGTCGTATGAGCAAGCCATGTATTTGGTGCCACGTACCCAGGGATCAAAAGCATCACAAACGGTTCAACAAGCATCCTTGGCCTGCAAAGCTCCCATTTCAGTTCTTCCTCACACTCAACTCCTGCTATTAATGTTCCCCTTGACTCTTGCTTTCAAGTTTAATTTCTGGAGATGACAGGAAATCTTGTGTGTCACAACCTTCTCTCCAATGCCTGCACGGGTGAGGATAATCATGAACTTCAGATCCTTGTACCCCCTCCTTACAGTGCTGAGTGGGAGCCAGCTGGCCTAGTTAAAAGAACCAGCTAGCTCAGGCCACAGTGCTAATTCTCACTTGAACTCGCTCACTTTTAGCATCACAAGGTATCCCGAGCTCCAACACAAGCCACACACATTCTCTGAAGCCTCAGTATCTTACCAACTTCCCTACTGATTGAGTGAGGCGCTAGAGGCTTGTACAGGTGAGCTCAGGCAGTGATGGGCAAACCCACTGTTGTGTTCAAAAGGCTGCAGATTATTGCCACTGGGTGTGGCCGTCTTTGTTCCAAGGTCTCCCATCCAGTAAGTAAGATGGCAGTACTGCTGGAAGCCAGAAGCCAATCCGGACCTGCTAAAACAACTATGTTTAGGGCAATAAATTTAAAAAATAAAACAAGCAGGGAGCTAGATTTGCCCAAAAGGTATCATTACTGACTCTCTGATCTAGTGTGCCCTTCCCATCCCCACGCAGGGGCTTACAAACACCTCACAACATCCCACCCCAGATCCAGTGTATCATTCATCACAGTGAAATTAACAGAAGCTGCCACCTCAACACACGCCGTCTTGGCATAGGAACTGTTTTCAACGGGAGGAAGCTAAGAAGCCAAGCAAGCAGTTCTCTGCCCTCCCTGAACTCACGTAAAACTATAAAACCAGAACATAAATTTACAGTGTGTCTCTCCTGCCTTTTTCACTGGGAAAAGCATTGAACTTTAGCTTCTTATAAAAGTTTCAAGAAGACATCAGCCGAATCGACCCTGAAAAGCTGTGCTAAGCCTTTAGCCCGCCAATAGTTTACAGGCCCTAGGAACGAAGGCCCTTTCCTTTCTATGGCCTCCTCTTTGGTAATGAGCTGCTCTCTGCTACAGGCGTCTTCACCATCCTCTGCTACCCTGAGTTTCCTCCCACACAGTTAGAAAACAGGCAGGCATGCTGGCCAGCTGTGGTGGTGCATGTCTTTAATCCCAGCACTCAGGACGCAGAAGCAAGTACATCTCTGTGAGTTTGATGCCAGGCTGATCTACAGACTGGGTTCCAGGACAGCCAGAGATACATAAGAGAGAGACCCTGTCACCAAAGGAAAAAAAAAGCATGCAATTAAGTTTCTGTTTTTCTCTTATGCCTTTTGTCACAGAGTTCCTAGCTGAGAGCTCACAGAAGAATAAACAAAATTTTCTTTTCTGCCCCTACACAAACAAATAGGCACCATAAAAAGAAAAAAAAAAGACCCCCACCCCTGTATCTATACATGGAAGTGGCTCTGTTGGTAGAGTGCTTGTCTATCCAACCACTCAGGCTGCTGAGACTTGATCAGAAACATCCCATCTTGGCCAGGTGGTGATGGCACACACCTTTAGTCCCAGCACTTGGGAGGCAGAGGCAGGCAGATCTCTGACTTCGATGACAGCCTGGTCTACAGAGGAGCTCGGGGACAGCCAGGTAACATAGAGAAGCCCTGTCTCAAAAAAATAAAAAAAAAAGGAAGGAAGGAAACATTGCATCTGAAAAAGATTTTAAATTTTTGATTATTCCTTTGGTAGAACAGCACGACCCCAGCTAGTCATGGATAACTGCAGCAGCGCTGTGCTTGGTACCCATCACTGAGGCTTCTCTTTGGCTAACTGGTTACCAGGATCTTCCCCACGACCTTACTTCCTTATTTTAGTCCCTTACTATATCCCACATTTAACCGGCAGACACTAGATAGAGCTAAATGGGGTTCCCTGGTGCAAATTTACTTCAAGCAATTAAGAGCCAAATTATATAACTTTAATTTCCCATAGACGCAAATAAGGAAAAATGACACGTACATTTTGTGATTATGTAACACATTCCACGCTAAAGACTTTGTTTTGATGTGAAACAAGTCCCAAACTCCCCTACTGTTGGCAGTCTTCAGTCGTTTAAACTGTTAGGATAAAGTTAAGAAGCCACTAAGGCATGCACATTCTTGTCCTGGGCTAATCTCCATTTTCACTCCTTCTTTCTAAAATGTATGATTCTCTATGATCACATGACCGAATAAAGTCGATGTTCTACAGTCACTAATTAATACTTGAACTTAGATAGTTCAATCCCATCTTATTATGCCCTATGTATAAGACGTCATCCACACCTGCACTATGAAAACTGTGTGTGTGTGTGTGTCTTTGGAAAACGAGGCATATATATGAATGCAGTTACAATTAATTGGCCAGACTGGCCTATTTGGGCTTTTTGTTCTTTTGGATATTTTTGAGATTGGGTCTTATTCCATTTGCCTTGAACTCTCAATCCTCCTGCTTCAGCCGCCAAAGTAAAGTCTAACCTTATAGTATTTATAAAAGATTTATAAAAGTATTTATAAAAGATGGCTCTCCATCCATTGCAATAGCTGCCCAGACTGGTATTCCTTGAATTCAGGTAGAGCCGTGTAGCTGGCTCTGGTCAACTTTATATGAGCAAGGGGATGCTACCCAGGCTGGGGAAGGGAGTCATTGTGGGAAGCCTCTCTGCTACTTCTATCTTGAGTGACTGGAGACCACAAGTTCACTATGGTGGCCTCACAAAGAAGGAGGGACCTTGACCCCTGACTGCCATGAAGGAGAATTGCCCAGGAGAGCTGCCCAGCCTGAAATAACCAACTTGGTTTTGTGCAAACTACCAACTTTACTAGATAAATACTCTCCTTGGACTAAGCCACTAAGTGCTAGAATGCTTTGTTTCCGTGCACAGCACACCTCAACAGAATATACACCTGGGCGGAAGAGCTGAAGTACAATTTATTAAAAGGTTTCTAAGTAAAAGCAAATAGGAAGATTCTTATATGTAAGAAAAGCCTGCAAGTTACAATTTTACCATCTTAGATAAGTTAAAAAAATCTCAGCGACAGGAACAGCTGTGTTGGGTAAATTCTAACTGGTGTCTCACCTTCTAACAATATGCAAATGCTCCCTTAACCACTGGGTACTAAACAAAGCAGAATACACTGTACAAATACATTTGGAACAAAGAATAAACCAAAAAACAGCCTTAAAGTTTACCTCCTTGGGGCAAAACTTGCTTCATTTCAGAGACTAGCTCTTCAGCTCAGTGGAGGAGCACATGCCCTGCATACTGGGAGGCCCTAGGAACAGCCTCCAGTACAGGGTTCAGGAGACTTTCATCTTTATACTGGAGCCCCCTAGAAAATAACACAGACACTTGCCTTCCAAAAAGAATGCAACTATGTATCCCTTTCCTCTGCGGAGGCATGAAGATGTCATTCCAGGTTCTTTAGCCACAGTAAACTGTCCCTGAACTCAGTGCCTATACAGTCTGGCACTGAGGCATCATGAACACAAATGTCTACCCTTAAATTTTATTTTTAAAATACTATTGGGGGAGAACGATAAAATTATATTACAATCTCAAAAAATAATAAATAATTTAAAAATACTATTAAGTTTGCAGAGTACACAACTTCCTGTCATGTTCTCCCCCCCCTTACCCCCCACCCCGGCTGTTAACCAAAACTGATTTTTCTGTCTCTATAAATTTGACTATGCTAGGTGAGGTGTCTCATAAGTAAAACCATAGAGCCTGCACCTGTCACTCCCCATGATGTCTTCTGGGTTGGAGTAGCATTTTGTACTATTGGCTGGGTAGCCTGCAGCTGTAAGTCACATTTAACAATCTGAGTGGCAACATAGTGTCCAGGACATGTTCCCTGAGTGCTGAACCCAGCTTAGGCACTGACTCCCTGCAGGCAACAGCATGCCTTGGAAAAGGTGGATTTCCAGAGCTGGCTGGGATAAAGTGCTATGGAAAAATTAACGTGGAACAGGAAATGAGACAGTGGTGTCCTGACTAGACACGGGACAGGCACTGGCATCCTGCTAGTGACCGCTACTTAAAAACAACAGAAGACAGACATGCTGCTGTCCGTGTGTCATACAGGCACCCAGGAAACTAAGGAGGGAGGACTGTCATGGACTTGAGGCCAGCACAGCTACACCGCAATGCCTGCCTCTAAATAAATAAATCTAGGGCTGGAGAGATGGCTTGGCAGCTAAGAGCATTCGCTGCTCTTCCAAAGTACTTAGGTTCAATTCCCAACACTCACTCCAAGGCCCCTCTCCTGATCTCCAAGAGCGCTGCACACAAGTGGTGCACAGACTTACACGCAGGCAAAACACCCATATCCATAAAATAAAAATCTCAAAAATATTTTTAATTAAATAAATAAATACAATTTTACACGCATCACTTTTTTCAAGTGGCATCTACATACCTTGTAGTTTTCATGCTACCCAATCCTAACTATTGCCACCTAAGGGTGCCATGAAGAACTTCCTTACACACTAAGGACTGCAAGGCCCCTCCAGGAGTCTTTCCTTCAACTGAGATTTCCTTCAACAGCCGCTTAAAGCACTCTGAGGCAGAGGCAGGAGGATCTCTGTAGGTTGGAGACCAGCCTGTTCTACATACTGAGTTCCAGGACAGCCAGGGATATGCAGAGCTCCTGACAGAGAAGGAGGAGGAGGAAGAGGAGGAGGAGGACAAGGAGGATGAAAAAGAAGAGGAGGAGGTGGAGGAGAAGAAGGAGGAGGAGGAGGAGGAAGAGGATAAAAAGGAGAAGGAGGAAGAGGAGGAGGTGGTGGAGGAGGAAGAGGAAGAGGAGGAGGAGGAGGAGACCACTGAGGAGATTTATGTGTGATCTTGAAAAAAATAACAAAAACACTGCACAGACACACAAAGAAGGAGGAAGAAGAGTTTGTGCAAAAGCCATTTCCAAAGCTCACTCTCAGTCAGCTTAACCCTTCCAAGCCCGAACAATGTTCCCTGGACAGTTGTATTTTTTATAAAATTTACCCTGAGATACAAAGACAGAAATTACTGTTTTCCAAATTCTCTGGGACTCAAGCAAGCTTTTTAAATTAGAGTCTCCAAGTGTGCTGGAAGAGACAGGGTCTTTGCACAGACTGAACACACCCTGAGTCCACTGTAGTCGGGAACGCTCAGATAGCAAGCCTCGGTGCTTCTTTCCGCTTCACTCTTGATAGCCTGCTTTTAACTTGAGAATGCGCTAAATTACTTCGGAAATGCTTGTTTGGACATTTCCCTTCCCTGGAGTTTTTCATTAAGCAAAGGGGGAATTAAAACAAAATCCAGAACAGTGATTTGATGGGGGGTAGTCACCGCTCTGGCTCTGCAGCTGGGTGCTTGTGCCTGCTAGTTACTCTTGTCTTACGTGTCTCTGAGCATATGATTCCGGGAAGACACCAGAGGACAAGACAGAGGACGTTGGGAATCAGAAGTGTGCCTTGTTGCTAAGCTGAGTTATAGCACAAGCAATTGGCTTTTATATGGAAGACATGTAGGGATTGAAATTGGAAATATGTAGGGATTGAAGGGAGGCTAAGGCTAATAGTCGCTGCCACCACAGACAGAGTAACAGTTGCTTTGTTTTTAAGACAGAATTTGCTTTTTATGCAGGCTGGCCTCAAACTCTCTAGGTAGCCCAGACTGACCTCAAACTGATGCTGCTGCCTCAGGCTCCAGAGGGCTGGGGTTACAGGTATGCACCAACAAACCTAGCATTTTTCTTATTTATCTATTTTTATTGATGTACATTCATGTTTTGTTCACATGTATGTCTATGTAAAGGTGCTGGATCCCCTGGAACTGGAGTTGCAGATAGTTGTGATGTTGAGAGCCACTGTGTGGGTGCTGGGAATTGAACCGTGGTCCTCTGGAAGAGCAGCCAGTGTTCTGAACTGCTGAACCATCTCTCCAGTCCCCTAAACCTAGCATTTTTATTGTGATGGTTTTAGTTCTTTGTAAAAATCATCTTTGGGGCTGGAGAGATGGCTCAGAGGTTAAGAGCACTGACTGCTCTTCCAGAGGTCCTGAGTTCAATTCCCAGCAACCACATGGTGACTCACAGCCATCTGTCACGAGATCTGGTGCCCTCTTCTGGCATGCAAGCATACATGGAAGGAATGTTGTATACATAATAAATAAATAAATAAATCTTTAAAAAATCATCTTTGGTTATACTTCGTAACACCGTGCCACTAATTGCTTTCTGGTCTCTAATTTTCCTTCATTTTTTTTCCTCTGCCTGTCCCCTCCCCATACCGAAGGGCAGAAAACCCTTCCAACTGTAATATGAATTTTCCTAGTTTATTTTTAGATATCAATTTACTTATGCTGTGTGTGGATGAACCACAGTCCATGAGGAGGTCACAACTTGTTAGAGTCAACTCCACCTTGTCCAACCTTCTGGGAATCAAATTCAAATTGTCTGGTGGCAAGAGTCTTTGCCAACTGAGCCGTCTTCTGGCCACCGTGTTGTTAGTATAAAGAGAAAAAACCAAAACACCTCGTTTGTCATATGTTAAGCACACAGTAGGAATTACCCAGGAACTTCATGGTAGCTACTCACGGAACAACTATTTTAAGGATGAGCAACCATTACTCGATGTCAACACGAGACAAACCTGCACCTGGATGTGACTGGCCATTGCCCAAGTTCTTTTCATTACATTTGATCTCTATCAGCTTAACATACCTGGCTACCATCAGCTAAGGGGCTCGCTCACAGGAAGGATGCCTGGCATGGGGAAAACACGATGCCAACTTTGAGGGTTATGTATGACGCTTTCAGCTCACAGTTCTAAACATTAAGACTTAAAGGTGTGGGTTTTCCAGTCACACGCCTAACTGGTCGTTCAAGGCTCAGTCTCATGCCACCCAAGTGGCAAGCAAATACACACACACACACACACACACACCTTACCACCACATGAATCCTCTCAGTGCACTTCTGGGGACGCATTGCATTCTTGGCCAGCTTTCTAAAGTGCAACTCTTTTTAGGTCAACAATACTGTTTCCCTTCCCTCCAGCTCCCCAAATCTACAGGAAGCGCCACACTTCAATGCCCTAGGCAAGTGAGGGAAGCCTGTGCCTGAGAGGCGGCTCATAAGGCCCTGAGGCCCCGCAGGTCCGGCTGCACTCCGAACGACCGTGGAGACTGGCATCGCCCCGGGAGGCCGGAGGGGCTGCAGGGGATGCACCCTCCCACACGCGCGACGCCAACCAAGAGTTCCTGGAGCGGGAAGGCCAGCAAAGGAGCGCGACCCCTGCTAGCGGCGTCCCCTCCCGGTCCCCAAGAGCGATCCCTGAGGATTACCAGCACCCGAAGGAGCAGGTGATGGCCCAGTACCTTCTCTCCAGCGCCGGCCGGCCGCTCCTCACGGAGCTCGCGGGCCGCTGTACTCCCTTCCAGCTGCCGCTCGCCCCGCGCTCCGCAGCTCGAGGTCTGGACGCCTTAGAGGCCCGCCAGCCACGCCCATTTGCCCCTCCCACAGGCCACGCCCCCCACAGGCCACGCTCCATCCTGCTGTCCGCAGGGCTGCAGCGCCCCGCGGTGGCCACCGGCCACTGCACCGCCCACGCCTCGGGCTGCAGGACAGCAGCTGACGGTTGTTTCTGCAACTGCACCAGGCTCATCGAAGGAGGGGACTGAGTAGAGAAC
Organism: Ondatra zibethicus; assembly: GCA_004026605.1. Lineage (NCBI taxonomy): Eukaryota > Metazoa > Chordata > Mammalia > Rodentia > Cricetidae > Ondatra > Ondatra zibethicus. The sequence goes on from PVIU01000718.1 coordinate 23,664, forward strand.
CCTCCTGCCCCCACCTGTGGCCATGTGCAAACTGACCGGCTGGAGCCGATGGAAGCTCAACACCGAGGAAGCTGCAGGGCGTGGAGAACCCTCTCTCCCACTGTCACCGGCAAGGGCATCATTGCCCACCCACGCCTTCTGAGTGCGCCTTACATGCTGTTGTCTTGACTGTTTTTCCTCTTGCTCTTTCACAGCTATTTTTTCAGTACCTAGAAGAGCTCCCTGGGCAGCAAAAACTAGGGGGTTACACTCCACAAATGTCACTAACTCCTGGCCTGTGTGAGACTCTGCCTCAAAAAGGAGAGAAACGGGGCGGGGTGGGTGGGAGATGCTACTAAGAGATTTACGGGAGTGGGGAACGCAGCCTAATGTAGGCCAAAGGTTACTTAAAAGTGTGTGTTTATTCAAATTCATAGCACCCCCAATGACCAGGCACAGAAAATCAATGCCAGTCCCTGCCTCATTATGTGAATGTCGGTCTGCTCAAGACAAATCTTTATGGGGCCGGCTGGGAGCTCAGTGGGTAAGTGCTTGCTGCTAAAGCGTGAGAACCTGAATTCAAGTCCCCAGCGCCGATTTAATCCCTCATCTTGAAGGACTGGACCTCACTGATCCCTTTGCTCACAAAAGCAGAGGTGGAGGGATCAACAGGCGGAGCTGAGAAAGTAAAACTTCAGTCTTACCCGAGGCTAAGTTTACGGTGAAATTCGTTTTTTGTTTTTGTTTTTTTTTCTTTGTTTTTTTTTTTTTTTCGTATCCTCTCTGGAATATGGCTGGTTTCCAAGGAAAAACAAACACGAAGGTCCCTCCTCTTAGAGTATTTGTTTCCCTCTGGCTTCCTTATCCAACAAGAGGAACTCCAAAATCCCCGCCCACCCTAGGAGAGGTTAAGTAGTTGATCCCTCGAAACTATTTGGGAATGCCCCCATCTTCGCTGCCCTAGCTGCTGTTTTATTTAGCAGAATGTGAAAACTCCCTTCTGGGTGATTTTTTTCCCCAGTTGATGTCATTCCCTACCTGAAACTGTTAGGATAGACACATTTCCTTTCCCTGCCCACGAATAGCTCCAGGTCGCTCTGCAAGCAGGTCTCAACTAAGCTCTAGAATTCCCAAGGCAAAGCAGGTACACGTGACATTTCTAAGTGATTATTTCTCACTTAGCCACACTGAGAAACTGTCTGCCCTCCCTAGGGATTAATATGCAGTCAGCAGCTGCTGGAGGTTGGCGTTTTCTTCAGTGGTGTGGCCCCGTTGAGGGGACCATGCTCCTGTGAACAATCGTAATGAAATTCACTGGTTGGGGTCATTAAAAAAAGAAGAAAAATGGAAGTAGAGGCGGGGGATGGATGAAAAAAAAATAGATCAGCGAAAGCAAATCCAGAAGAGAACAAGAGAGTAACGGGAGTGACTCTGACTGACGTGTACGAAGTGGCGTATGAAACCGATTGTTGTGTATAATTAACATATGCTAATAGAAACTAAAGCACAAAGGTTTTCCTATCTAGTTCTTTAAATAAACTCCCTAAGATACAGCCGTCCCACTTCCCTGAGAGGCATTTAAAGCTTTAGCGTAAGTCACAGTGAGATAGGTTTAAACTATATTCATGGGCAGCGAGAGCAGTCATGCTGAAAAGAACAAAAAGCCATCGCTCCCGCCGGGCATGTGAGACTCCGGGGAGCTGACTAGTCTGTGTTTGTTCCCCGACTTTGATTAATGGGAATTCCAGGCACTGGCTGAACTGGCTTGGAGGTCTGCTCTCCAAGGAGCCACAGTTTAGAGAATGAAAAGAAACTCCTAAATCTTCCTCAGACTTCCTGGGTTTGAGGAAGGCCCCCAGTCAACAGCTCCATTCCTGCTCTGTGACTGACCCATGAGTAAGCTACAGCTTCTTGTTTTGCTATTCACCAACTAAAAATTCTTTGAGTTTATAGTTAATAAAACTACTATAATAAAAAAATAAATATATTTTTGAATTACATTTATTTATGTATGTGTTTGTCTGTGTGTTTGTCAGGAGAAATAGGAGGGGGTGTAGAAGGTACCGCTTTAAAAAAGCATTGGAAGAACCAGGCTTGTTAAACACGTGGCTTATTTTCTTCAGAGAACGATATGGTTAATGCCTGATCACTCAGAAGGCTGAAGTGGATGTTGTCTGACCTGGGGATCTTTTTGCTATTCTATGGAGTCAGCCATCCTGGATGTCCCAAATCCTGGCCATCGTTTAGTCCTGATCTTGAGCCCTGTCTTTTGGTGAATAGAACCCATCTTATGAAAGAGGTCCCATGTTCTTTGCAGCTTCCACTAATAGAATCTATCCTTATGCTCATTACAAATCCTTCCTCCTTCGGCCCTAGCCCTGAGCTCTGTTTACCAGCCAGCAGAACTCAGGTTCTTTCCACAACACTTAGAGGGTGGCTCTCAACTGGATGTGACTCTAGTTCTAGGAGAGCCAGTGTCCTCTGCAGGCACTGGGCATACACATGGTGCACAAAAACGTATGTAGGCAAAACACTCATATACATAAAATAAAAACAAGTAAATATTCCAAAAAAGAAAGAAAGGAAAAGCTCAGACATTTTCTGCCGTCATTTGTTTTTGCATTCCCTGTCAGGTTTGGCGCAGAGTCCCACAGTGATGAATCAGTAACACAGCCCGAGGGACAAGATTCCACACAGGCAACCACACAAGTTCACCTGGCAGCAGCTGGAAGCAATAAAAAAGTCATCAAAGGAGAGGCACTGCAGTTAAAGGAATTCAGAGAAGGTATGTCCAAATGGAATCTTCACAGCTTATAGAAATTCCTACAATCACTGTCCCGAAGTCTATGAACATCCTGAGAATATTATGTTACTAGGGAGATGGAGACAGGAAGGTCCCTGGTCTCAAGAAGGTAGAGGCCAGCCTGGGTAACATAAAGAGTCCAATCTCTAAACAAACAACCAACAAAAAACAGAACAGCAGCAGCAACAACAACAACAAACTGGTGATGTCATGAACAAACATGTTAGTTGAGTGGGAAGATAGTCTGAACCCTGAATAACAACAGTGATGATTTAATATCTTTTTAAAATTTTGGAAATTTGTTTGAGAGTGTTTGTATGTATCTGCTCCTGTATGGAAGTTGCTTTCAAAGGCCAGAAGCATCAGACTCCCTGGAGCTGGAGCTACAGATGGTTGTGAGCCACCCAATGCGTGTGCTGGGAATTGAACTCTGGTTCTCTGGAAGAGTGGCTGGTGCCTGCATTAGTTACTGCTGTGACAAAATATCATGACCAAAAGCAACTGTAGAAGGAGGAATTTATTTTTGCTCATAGTGCCCAGAGGGCTAGAGTTCAAAACACTAGAGTGGTGTGGCAACAGCCAGGCATGGCAGTAGGAGGAGGAAGTTGAGAGATCACATCTTAGTTGCACACAGAAAATGAAAGAGGGGCAGGGGACAGGAGTGAGACAAGGCTATAACCCCTAGGCGATGTGCAAGACTGTACCTTCTGAAGGTTTCACAGCCTTCTCAAACAGCAGCACTGGAGGCCCAGCATCTCTCATTCAAACCATAACAGCGTTCTTTTCTTTTCCCCCATGTAATTTTGTGACATAACAGCATTCTTATCTGCCAAGCCATCCCTTGGGCTCCAGGAACAGTCTCTCGTTAATGCCATTGTGGAATGAATAGTGTAACGAGGCACTTTTGTAGTGTGTCAAAAGGAACTGCAGCATGGTTTGAAATTTGTGCTGTTTCTTTTATTAATAAACAAAAGTATAGCTTCTTGTTGGATGGAAACAACAACATTGATGGTATACACCTCTAATCATAGCACTTTGGACTGGAGGCAGGAGAATCACTAGTTTGAGGCCAGCTTGGGCCACATGGCAAGATCTCATCTGGAGAAGAAAGAAGAAAACAACAAAGATGTTGATGGGTAAACCTTTTCCGGGCTTGAGTCAGCAGTGCAGTAAATCACCAGAGAACATCTCTCTCTAGCCTGCATTTCTGTCATGGGTTTCAGTCTTATTCCTGTTCCCTCATGGTTGTAAGATGGCTTGCTCACCTCTAATGCCCATGTTTCTATGCAACTTTGTTCAGAGCTGAAAAGCGAGACTGGGAGGATGGCTCAGTTAGAAAAACGCTTGCCACAGGCAGATCTCTGTGAGTTCGAAGCCAGCCTGGTCTACAAGAGCTAGTTCCAGGACAGGCTCCAAAGCCACAGAGAAACCTTGTCTCGAAAAACCAAAAAAAAAAAAAAAAAAAAAAAAAAAAAAAAAAAAAAAAAAAAAAAAAAAAAAAAAAAAAAAAAAAAAAAAAAAAAAAAAAAAAAAAAAAAAAAAAAAAAAAAAAAAAAAAAAAAAAAAAAAAAAAAGAAGAAGAAAGAAAGAAAGAAAAATGCTTGCCACACAAGCGTGAGGACCGAGCTCAGATCCTCAGAATCCTCGTAGAAAGCTGTGAGGCAGCACACACGTGAAAGCCAAGTGTCAGGGAACACAGACAGGTAGGTTTCTGGGGCTCCACACCCACACATACAATGTCGTGATCACGTACACACACAGTTGAACATATAACATACACCACATACACACACATGAATGCATGATTTAAAAATAAAAGGGAGAGACTGGAGATACAGCTGAGTTGGTAGAGTTCTTGCCTAACATGCATGAAGCTCTGGGTTGATCCCAGAATAAACCATTGTGGTGGCACATGCTTGTGATCCTAACCCTTGGGATCCTAACCTTTGGGCAGAGGCAGGATGATCAGAAATTCAAAGTCATCTTCAGCTACACAGCGAGTATGAGGCCAGCCTGAGATACATGGTATCTTATCTTAAAAATTTAAAATTTAAAAATTAAAAAGATAGGGCTGAAGTGATGGTTCAGTGGTTAAAAATTGGTTGTTCTTCCAGAGGACCATAGTTCAATTCCCAGCATCCACATGGCAGCTCACAACTGTCTGTGACTTAAGTTCCAGTGGATCTAACTCCCCTCACACAGATATACATTCAGGCCAAACACCAATGCACATAAAATAAAAATAAACTATTTTTAAAAAATAAAATAAAATACAAAGACAACATGATAGATACCTTTTTAATAAAATTGCTCACTTCCGGGTGTGGTGGCACGCACCTTTAATCCCGGCACTTGGGAGGCAGAGGCAGACAGATCTCTGTGAAATTGAAACCAGCCTGATCTACAGAGTGAGTTCCAGAACAGTCAGGGCTACACCAGAAAACCCTGTCTCTAAAAAACAAAATAAAACAAAACAAATGGTCACTATAGCTAGATTAGGAGAGTCGCCTTGTAATAACACGCAGCAGCTAGAGTGTAGAAAGCAAGAATTTTGACTTACCTTCTCCCCAGTCCTGTTCATGGCCATGATTATTATTATTTTATTATTTATTTATTATGTATACAAGGGCACCAGACCTTATTACAGATGGTTGTGAGCCACCATGTGGTTGCTGGGAATTGAACTCAGAACCTTTGGAAGAGCAGGCAACGCTCTTAACCACTGAGCCATCTCTCCAGACCCCATGGCCATGATTATTATGATAAACGGTGGCACAAATACCTGGCAGGAGTATTTTAAGAAGAATGATTTATTTGGGCTTGTAGTTCAACATGGTGGAGGGAGCATGAGACAACTTGTTACTTGGAACTAACCAGGAAGTGGGGAACGCCAACTGGAGTGGACCTGGAGCTGGCCTGAAGCCTTCCAGCTGTGTGCCCTTACAGCCCTACATCTGCCAGGTAGGCCCTAGGCCAAAAGACCCCTCAGCTTCACAAACCAGTGCTGCTGGCTGGGGACCAAGTAATCCCATACACGAGCCTGTGGGGGAACATTATCATCCAATCCATTTTATATGTCTTGCCTCCAAAATCAGGAGAGCTATACAGAAGACTTAGATCACCTGAGCTGCCTATCAGAGACTCTCTCCAACCTGTTGAGCTGCCTTCAAGTTGTGCAGTGAGCTCAAGATTTATAGATACTGTGAGCTCTCTCTCATGCTGGGGTGGATTTTTTGGTCATGCACCTGCCTTTGAGTAATTTCTGCTCCGGAAATCCCTCACCCATACTCCTGTATGTAGCCCCAATAAAACTCATTGGTTCACCAAGTTGAACATTGTTAATATACTTACATTGGTCTGTCATTAGTCCTTATCTGGGGTGAGTAGAGCTTTCCTCGGGGATAATGTCACACAGTACCCTACAATTCACTTTCCTCATGTGGACTGGCCTATGTCCATCAGTTATCTACTGCCATATAACTAACACCCCAAATGTCCATGGTTTTAAACAGTAGGCATTCTATTTGCTCATTGTTCCTGGGCTTGGTTATGTAGGATTTGGTTAGAATAGCAAGTCTGTCTGCTATGCTGTATGAGATGCACATGCTCACCTGATTAGAGTTTAGGCTGAACAATCCAAAATTGTCATTCACAAGTCTGGCCTCTCACCTGGTGTGGTGGTTTGAATGAGAATTTTACCACATTCTACTAGTAAAGCAAGTCATGGGGCCTGTCCAAATTCAAAAGGAGGAGGAATAGGAAGAATGGTAAAAATCATGTTTGCAAAAGAGCAATGGGACAGTGTAAATGGAAGTTTCTCTGTCCCACCCCTTCCTGCAGCCATTTCTAAAGCCATTCACTCAGAGGCTTAATATTAATTATAGAATGTTTGGCCTATAGTTTAGGCTTATTACTAACTAGCTCTTACATTTAAATTAACCCATTTCGGGGGCTGGAGAGATGGTTCAGAGGTTAAGAACACTGGCTGTTCTTCCAGAGGTCCTGAGTTCAATTCCCAGCAACCACATGATGGCTTATAACCAAGAGGTCTGGTGCCCTCTTCTGGCATAGAGGTGTACATGCAGGAGGAACATTGTGTACATAATAAATAAATCTTACAAAAAAAATTAACCCATTTCTTTTAACCTATGTATTGCCAGTGGCTGTGGCGATACTGGTCTGCTGGCCTCTTGCTTCTTTGATGGTTGGCTCAAGTCTCCCCCACTCTGCCCTTCTTTCTATCAATTTGGCTTTCCTGCCTAGCTATATTCTGCCTCGCTATAGGCCAAAGCAGCTTTTATTACCAACCAATGAGAGGAGTACAGATTTGTAACACACAGAAGGATTGTCAGGATAGGATGAGTGGTTACAGCCATCTTTGGAACAGTCTATCCAATAAGCTGTCACTAAGCAAGCCGCTCCTGTCTGACCGTTTTTAAAACTCTCCAGCACTTCTAGTGGGGCTTAGAATAAAAAGCTAACTCCTATTCCAGCTGCAGAGATTCCTGCATCTGGTGCCTACTGTCCTCTTCGTCAGTCAGTGCTGACACACAGCACTGGGCCCTTCTTGGCTTTTCCAACTGTAGACATATTCTCTGTCCTCACTTTCACCCTGATTTTCACTTTCTTAGCTTCTTCTTCTTAAAGGCAATTCCAATGTCACCTTCTTAGGGAGGTCTTCTCGTGCTACCCTGTCTTAATCAGGTTCCTTCATCCCCAGCTACTCTTAACTGCATCTGCCTGCATAGCTTTGGGATGGGCATGACTGGAGCGACAGGAACTGTGCTCTTATCAATAATACTCATTCACAGGCTGGAGAGATGGCTCAGAGGTTAAGAGCACCGACTGCTCTTCCAGAGGTCCTGAGTTCAATTCCCAGCAACCACATGGTGGCTCATTGCCATCCGTAATGAGATCTGGTGCCCTCTTCTGGCCAGCAAGCATAGAGACAGACAGAACACTGTATACATAATAAGTAAATAAATCTTTAAAAAAAATAATACTCATTCACTCAAGACTTCATATGCTCCCCATAGTTTATCTCTCTGTCTCTCTCAAGGTGCAGGCCTGAATATACCATTGTCTTTTTCATAATTTTAAAAAAAGTCACCTGGGTATAGTAGGCACACGTATTCCTAAGCACTTGGGAAGCTAAGGCATTAGAATTGTCATGAGTTGAAGGACGGCCTGGGCTATTCACAAGATTCTGTCATTAAGCAGATAGATAGATAGATAGATAGATAGATAGATAGATAGATAGATAGATAGATAGATAGATAGATTGAGATTGTCAGGCTGGAGAGTTGGCTCAGTAGGTAAGAGAAGAGAACCCAAATTCAATTCCCAGCATCCACATAGTGGCTCGCTCGCAACTGTCCTTAATTCCAGGCATCCATTCAATGCCTTCTTCTAAGCATGCATGTGGTATACAGACATACATGCAGCAAGATACTCATATAGATTAAATAAATAAATGTCAGGTGTTGACAGAATACAGTTATGAAATAGAAATCTATAATGGTGGCGGGGGCTGTGCTGTTGGTCTTTGTCAATGTGACAGAAGCTTGAGTCATATCAGAAAAGGGAACCGCGGATGAGAAAATGCCTCCATCTTCTTGGTCTGTAGACAAGTCTGTGGGGTATTTTCTTGATTACTGACTGATGAGGGAAGACCCAGCCCATCGTGGGGGGAGCCACCCTTAGACAGGTGGTCCTGAGTAAAAGAAAGCAAACTGAGCCAGCCATGGGGAGCAAGCTATCATGTAGCATTCCTCCATAGGTTCCTGCCTTGAGTTCCTGCCCTGACTTTGCCCAGTACTGGATTGTGACCTGGTTGGCTTCCCTGGTTAGCAGAAATTGTCATGATTCTACTGAATGTTTGCTTTGAGAAAGGGAGAGAGAGTAGTGGTTTAACTGAGAATGACTGCCATAGGCTCATATATCTGAATGTCTGGTTCCCAATTTGTGGGCTATTTAGGAAGGATCAGGAGGTGTGGCCTTGCTGGAGTGGGTGTGTTACTGCGGGGTGGGCTTTGAGATTTCAGAAGCCTGTGACAGCTCAGGCTGGCTCTCTCCCACTGTCCTTTGGCTCAGTTACTGCTCCAACACCATGCCTGCATGCTGCCTTGCTCTCCACCATGATGGTCATGGACTCATCTTCTGACACTATAAGCAAGCCCCCAACTAAATGCTTTCTTTTATAAGTTGCCCTGGTCATGGTGTCTCTTCATAGCAGGAGAAAGAAAGTGTGAAGGCTTTCACCGTGTGAACCCCAGGAACCAGACACAATGTGACGAGAGGCCTCAGAAGACCCAAGGATGTTTGAGGAGAGCTGTGGCTGATTGTCTTGACTTCTCAGGGCTGAAATTACCCTGTATGCACTGTACAGGTCTCTTTGTTTTATTTTGTTTCTGAGGCTGGGTCTCATGTAGCCAAGACAAGATGGGCTTGAGCTTCCGGTTGTCCAGTCCTTACCTCCCACCTGCTGGCTCTGTAGGTCTGTATCAACACATCCAGTTTCGTGTCGTTTTCTTTCAAACAGCACTCATGTTCATTTATCTTTCATTTCTCTTTTTTAAAACCCACCTTTCTCTCTATACATTTACTGTGAGTGTGGGCAGGTGTACATGTGTGTGCTATATCACAAATATGGAGGTCAGAGGAAAACTGAGGAGAATTGATTCTCTCCTCCAACTATGTGGCTTCTGGGACTGGAACTCATCATCGGGCTTGGTGGCAAGTGCTGGCCCCAGCTCTCATTCATCTTCTTTGACACATAATGTCTAATTGTTAAAAAAAAAAAAGTAAGGAAAAAAAAATCACTAAAATCAAAACAAAATTTCTGGCCTTTAAAATTTAGAATGTTAGCCAGGCAGTGATGGTGCATATCTCTAATTCCAGCACTTGGAAGGCAGAAGTGTGGGGCCACAGATGTGAACCTGTACCTTGACTAAAGATCAGAGAGTTTGAACTTATTTTTACTCTTTCAAAGTTGTGGCTACAAACAAGAGATCCTGACCTAGGGTGTGATAAATTAGTATTTTGAGTATAGAGGTGGATCCGTTTCACCTAGACCAAAGGTAGGAGAATTCAAGTCTATTCCTTATATCATGTTAATGAAGGCTGTTGCCTCCCTCCTCCCCTTTGGGAGTGAAGTATATAAGTGTGTGGAAAATAAACGTGAGTGGTTCAGTATTCACTGAATGGCCCTCCTGCTGCTATTCTGTATTTCTGTCTTTTATTTCTCTTTTATCTGTTTCTTTTGCTTAATAATTCTAATCCTCACACTCGAACTCTGGAACATGTGAATTTCATTGAGACTGGACCCTGACACAGAGACAGGTGGATCTTTGTGAGTTGAGGCCAGCCTGGTCTACAGAGTGAGTTCCAGTACAGCCAGGGCTGTTACCCAGAGAAACCCTGTGTTGAATAATAATAACAACAACAACAACAACAACAATAAAATAAGATTTAGAATGTTGGGGCTAACTGGAGAAATGATTCTGAAGTTACAAACACTGAACACTGGCTATTCTTCCAGAGGTTCTGGGTTTGATTCCCAGCACACACAAGACAGGTAACAGCAATCTGTAACTCCAGCTCCGAGGGATCTGACACCCCCCCCCCTTCTGGCCTCCTCAAGCACCAGGCCTGCACACAGTGCTACATGAAAGAAAAACACTCACACATATAAAATAAAGACAAATAAATAGTTATAATTTAGGATGCCTTTAATCCTAGCACTCAGGCACTCAGGAGGCAGAGGCAGGAGGATATCTTGAATTCCAGGTCAGCCTGATCTATAGAGTGAGTTGCAGGACAGTCAGAATTATATAGAGAGACTCTGTCTCGAAAAATCAAACCAACCTGAGTGGTGGTGGCACACACCTATAATCCTAGCACTCAGGAGGCAAAGGCGGGCAGATCTCTGTAGTTCGAGACCAGCCTGATCTACAGAAAGAGTTCCAGAATAGCCATGGCTACACAGAAACCCTGTCTCACAAAACCAAAACCAACTAAACAAACAAAAACAACAACAGATAAAACCATAAAGAAAGAAGGAAAACAAGATTTCCAGCAAAAATAGGATATTAGGGTTTCTCTTGCTGTGACATCATGAGACATCATGGCCACTGTCAGCAGTCAAGGCAGGGGCATTTTCTTGCCCAGTGGCTTACTTTTGCCACAAAGAAAGTAAACTCCATGGGAGTTTCTTCAATGACAATTCTCTTCTCTGAAGTAGATTAGTGCTGCCAGGAGCAGACATGTCTCATTGTCATAAAAAGAAGAACCTAGGTTATTAAAACATCTTAAATGCCATATTCTATATATCTCTGAAGTGTTTGAAGATGACCTGTCTATCTAAATTATATATTTATTTGCCCTTGAAAACATACCTAATGTGACTACAAATTATGATAGGTGATTAACTACTTACTAACCTATATTTCCTTATCATCCTAAACAGTTGGTAATAATAATTCTCAAGGACTAGAAATTTTCATTACATGGTTAAATGAGCTAGGTACACTACCTTGAACAAGATTAGAAATGTATCTATAATATGTTTTAACAAAATTAATCTCAAATTTGTATCAATATACAAAATTTATATACAATATACAAAAGTAAAACCAGTATAAAACATTTAAAACTAATAGTTGCTTTTAAAAAGTAGATTCAATAATAAGCCTTAGCTATTGACATGATGGTTTTTTTTAATGAAATTCTGAAGCCTTCAGCACATTTCTAATCAATAATCATTCAATTTCAGCATTACCTTCTGCTAGAGGACCTGGCAGACCCATATGGGATTGGATGTATGTGTATATGGAACAAAGTCTATTCCTGATTATATCTTGAACCTGAATGAATAATAAAGTCAATTTTGTATCATCTGCTATAAATTCAGCAGTTTCAATATGCAAGACAACTCTTTCTGCATATTGTGAATCAGTAACTAAATTGAGAGATTCTATAAAATCCCTTAGTACCATGAGAATAGCACATAATTCTGCCTTTTGGACAGAATTATAAGGGCTTTGTTCCACCTTACTCAAATCTTCTGATTTTAACCTGCCTTTTCTGATTTATTTGCATCAGTATAGAATGTATGGGTTCCAGTTATTGGTGTGTCATGTACAATGCAGGGAAGAATCCAAGTAGTTCTCTTTATAAGATTAATTATATTGCTTTTGGGATAATTGCTATTAATCTCTCCTAGAAAATTAGCACAAGCTCTTTGCCAGGGTTCATTATCTTCCCATAATTTTTAAATTTAATCACCTGTAAAAGGCAATAAAATCTCTGCTGGATCTATTCCTGTTAGTTGATGAAATCTCAATTTTCGTTTTATAATTAATTCAGAGACCTTTTCCACATAAGTTTTTAATTTTTTACTTGGTTTATGTGGTAAAAAGAAAATATCTTCCCTCTGCATTAAAATTTCTGTAGGGGAGGGGGCTGGAGAGATGGCTCAGAGGTTAAGAGCATTGCCTGCTCTTCCAAAGGTCCTGAGTTCAATTCCCAGCAACCACATGGTGGCTCACAACCATCTTTAATGGGGTCTGGTGCCCTCTTCTGGCCTGTAGGCATACACACAGACAGAATATTGTATACATAATAAATAAATAAATATTTCAAAAAAAAAGAAAAAATTGCTTTTAAAAAAAATTTCTGTACGGGAAATTCTAAAAGGCAATATGACTAGAATGCAATTAAGATTTGGATTGACCTGATCCATATGTGCCTCCTGTAATTTCTCTTCAACCACAGTTAACTCTCAGATTCAGCTGTTAATTTCCTGGGACTATTTAATTTTTTTATTTTATTGATATTTATTGAGCTCTACATTTTTCTCTGCTCCCCTCCTTGCCTCTCCTCTCCTCCCTTCAATCTTCCCCAAGGTCCCCATGCTCCCAATTTACTCAAGAGATCTTGACTTTTTCTACTTTCCACTTCCCATGTAGATTAGAGCTATGTAAGTCTCTCTTAGTGTCTGCATTGTTGTCTAAATTCTCTGGGATTGTGGTTTGTAGGCTGGCTTTCTTTGCTTTATGTTTAAAAACCACCTATGAGTGAGTACATGTGATAATTGTCTTTCTGGGTCTGAGTTACCTCACTCAAAATAATATTTTCTGGCTCCATCCATTTTCCTGCAAAATTCAAGTTGTCGTTATTTTTTTCTGCTGTGTAGTACTCCATTGTGTAAATGTACCACTTTTTTTTAATCCATTCTTTGATCGAGGGGCATTTAGGTTGATTCCAGTTTCTGGCTATGACAAACTAAGCTGCTATGAACATAGTTGAGCACATGTCCTTGTGACACAATTGAGCATCCTTTGGGTATATACCCAAAAGTGGTATTACTGGGTCTTGAGGAAGGTTGTTTCCTAATTTTCTGAGAAATCACCACACTGATATCCAAAGGGGTTGTACCAGCTTGCTCTCTCCAAGACCTTTATCATGAAGGGATGTTGTATTTTGTCAAATGCTTTTTCGGCATCTAATGACACGGTCATGTGGTTTTTATTTGTCAGCTTGTTTATGTGGTAGATTACATTGACAGATTTTCTTATGTTGAACCATCCCTGCATCTGTGGGATGAAGCGGACTTGGTCATGGTGGATGATGGTTCTGATGTGTTCTTGGATTCAATTTGCAGGAATTTTACTTAGTATTTTTGCATCAATGCTCATGAGTGAGATTGGTCTGTAATTCTCTTTCTTAGTATTGTCTTTCTGTGGTTTGGGTATCAGGGTAATTGTAGCCTCATCAAAAGAGTTTGGCAATGTTCCCTCTGTTTCTATTGTGTGGAATAATTTGAAGAGTATTGGTATTAGTTCTTCTTTGAAAGTCTTGTAGAATTCTGAGCTGAAACCATCTGGTCCTGGGCTTTTTTTGGTTGGGAGACTTTTGATGACTGTTTCTATTTCTTCAGCAGTTATAGGTCTGTTTAATTTGCTTATCTGGTCTTGATTTAATTTTGGTAAGTGATATTTATCCAGAAAGTTGTCCATTGCCTTTAAGTTTTCCAATTTTGTGGAGTACAGGTTTTCAAAATAAACCTGATGATCCTCTGTATTTCCTCCATGTCTGTTGTTATGTCCCCCTTTTCATTTCTGATTTTGTTAATTTGGATATTCTCTCTCTGCCTTTTGGTTAGTTTAGATAAAGGTTTGTCTATTTTGTTGATTTTCTTGAAGAACCAACTCTTTGTCTCATTGATTCTTTGTATTGTTTTCTTTGTTTCTATTTTGTTGATTTCAGCTCTCAGTTTGATTATTTCCTGCTGTCTAGTTCTCTTAGGTGAGTTTGTTTCTTTTTGTTCTAAAGTTTTCAAATGTTCTGTTAATTCACTAGTGTGGGATTTTTCCAGTTTCTTTATGTAGGCATTTAGTGCTATGAACTTGCCTCTTAACACTGCTTTCATTGTGTCCCATAAATTTGGGTATGTTGTGTGGTCATTTTCATTGAATTTTAGGATGTCTTTAATTTCTCCCTTTATTTCTTCCTTGACCCATTGATGATTCAGGTGAGCATTGTTTAATTTCCATGTGTTTGTGGGTTTTCTGGAATTAGTATTGCTGTTGATTTCTAGCTTTAAAGCATGGTGATCTGATAAGGTACAATGGGTTATTCCATTTTTTTTTTGTATTTGTTGAGGTTTGTTTTGTTACTGAGTATGTGGTCAATTTTTGAGAAGGTTCCATGAGGCGCTGAGAAGAAGGTATATTCTTTTCTGTTTGGATGGAATATTCTATAGATGTCTGTTAAGTCCATTTGAGTCATAACATCTTTTAGTTCTCTTATTTCTCTTTTCATTTTTTTGTCTGATTGACCTGTCCAGTGGTGAGAGGAGAGTGTTGAAGTTTCCCACTATTAGTGTGTGGGGTTTAATATATGATTTAAGCTTTAGAAGTGTTTCTATGACATATGCCCCTTGTATTTGGGGCGTAGATGTTCAGTATTGAAATTTCCTCCTGATGGATTTTTCCTGTGACTAATATATAATGTCCTTCTTTGTCTCTTTTTACTTATTTTAGCTTGAAGTCTATTTTGTTAGATATTAGGATAGCTACACTGACTTGTTTCTTAGGTCCATTTGATTGATATATTTTTTTCCCAACCTTTTACTCTGAGTTGATGTCTGTCTTTGAGGTTGAGATGTGTTTCTTGTATGCAGAAGAGGGATGGATTCCGGTTTTGTATCCAATCTGTTAGCCTGTGCCTTTTGAGTCAAGTCCATTTACATTAAGGGATATTAATGACCAGTGGTTGCTATCTCCTGTTAATTTAGTTTTCATCATTGGTGATGTTAATTTGTTCATTTTTTTTCTTCTTTGGGATTTGCTGTAATGAGATCATCAATTGTCTGTGTTTTTGTTTGTGTACCCATCTTCCATTCGTTGGAATTTTCTTTCTAGTATTTTGTGTAGGGCTGGGTTTGTGGCTAGGTATTGGTGAAATCTAGATTTGTTGTGGAATATCTTGTTTTGTCTTTCTATGGTTTGACAGTGTTGCTGGGTTATTCCTGTTCCTGGAGGTAGCTCAGTGCTCCTGTTCTTTGGTCTGCTCCCTTGGAGTTTGCTGTCTCAGGTCTACTTTGGCCTAGGCTGTTGGCTTTGATCTGTTTCTGTAAATCTTGGTCTGGATCTCCTCCTGCAGAAGTCCCTGGCTTGGAGTTGGACCTGCTGTGGTGGAGATCACTGATTCTGGATCTGGTCACTGGCTCAGTCCTAATCTGCCCATGTCCCAGGACTGGGTGCTCCTGGCTTCTGCTCCTGGTGGAGCTTGTTCTCTCTGTGTCTTAGGTAATTGGTCCAGTCCCACTCCGGTTCTGGTGGTGATTGCAGACTCTGAGTCAGGTTGTTGGCTCAGTCCTGGTCTGCCAGTATCCCAGGACTGGGTTGGCTCCCAGGGCTGGATTTGCTCCTGGCTTCTGCTCCTGGTGGAGCTTGTTTTCCCTATTTAAGTTTTTGTCAACATCTAAGATTTTCTTTAAATAAATAAATTATTTCACTGTGGTATTAACTACATATGGTCTCTGCCTCCCTCTCTGTTCTTCTGGCTGTATGCATTCAACCCATCTCATGCTTTGTTTCAGTTGAAATAGGGTTCTGATTCCTAGAAATTTAACATCTGCTTCTAGAAGAGGCCAATTTGGATGCCAAAATTCTGGAGTAAGAATAGTCACATCCACACCTGTGTCCAGCAATCCCTTAATTACAGTGTTATTTATAGCCATTCTTAGGTTTGTTATTTGATTATTTATAGAAGTCTGCCAAAATATACATTTCCTATTTCCTGTTGGAATTTTTGATTTATCTTCCATGTTTAATCCATCATACAGAACAGTATGGTTTTTTTTGTCTTTTTTGATCTACATTTATTGGTCCAATGTTGGCCTTTGCCACATCGTCTTCATAATACAGACTATTGAGATATTCTATATTTGTATTTCCCAGAAGAGATATTATTCCCAGGAATGCCTTGTCTACAATTCCTTCTCAGATGTCCTATTCTACCACAATTAAAACATTTGGTATTTTGGTGTCTCCTCATAAATTTGGAAATTGTTTCTCCTACCCAATTCTCAGTATTATAGTCAAATGTCTCAGTGTTCATTGTATATAGGATCCATTCATCCATTGGTGCTGATCTAACATTTAAAGGCCCAAGTATCTTTCTGCATTATACGTTGACATTTTCAAAAACCAGAGATTCAATAAGTACTCACCTAGCTTCTGGGTCTGTTACTCTTATTTGTACAGCCTTAGTCAATCTTTGTAAAAAGTCACTAAAGGATTCTATTTGGCCTTGTTTAGCCCTAGTATATGATTTAATTCGTTTTCTTAGTTCTTGAATCCTATCCCAAGCATTTAAGGCTACTATGTGGCATAGGAACAAGGTATGTTCATCATAAAGAGCTTGATCCTGTGGATCAGCATAAGTGCCCTCGCTAAGAATTTGATCTTGGGAAGCCTCAAATCCTTTTGCTCTTCCCTGTTGTTCTAAAATTTTTGCTTCCTCCCGCTAGTAATATTTCCACAGTAGTTGTAGCCAGTGTTCTAGGACCACTGAAACTAATTGAAGCCAATTGTGTAGGTTAGCCTTATTGCTCAAAGACCACATTTTCACCATCTCCCTAACAAATGGTGAATGCCAGCCATAAGATACTACTGCTTGCTTAATTTCCTTTAGATCATTCATACCTATAGGTTCCAGTTATATTCTCTGAATCCTTTTGGGTATTTAGTACTGGATAGTTCATCAGAGGAGATTACAGGATAGGTAGCTAGAACCCTTGGTATGTCATCTCTGACTCTGACATGTACTGGCATGGCTAAATCCTGTCCTTATACCTTTATCCCCTGCTCATCAATTCTGATAATTTCCTCAATCATTTCAAATCTTTTTACCACTGTATTTTGTAAAGCCTGAAACTCTTGTCCTGTGGATATTTCTAATGATTTCATTGACTCACATAACCTCTGGTCCTCATTCTGCACATACGATTCCAAGGTATGAAAATTTTTCATTAATATAACTTCTCATCCTTAGACATTATTTGGATGGTGTGCAGAGTGCCTTCCTGGAGAGATATCCTACCTGCTAACTTATCATAACTTTTCAACAGATTTTGATTGTCAAATTCAATAGTATGAATTCTTTCAGATAATTTTTTAGCATCTTTTTGACATGTATTGAATTTTCTGTAAAATTAATGTTATCTATTTCAATGCTATTAATTTTTCCAACTAACTTCTGATTTTCAATGGTATAAGTCCTGCCAGCTAGCTGTTCATTATTAGTCCATAAAGACTGTATCATTTCTAAAAGTGCCTCATTCTTGGCTCTGTTATCAAACTATTTTTAAGGATATAATATGAAAAACAAAGCTAAGTCCCAATATCAAATAAATGGATGCATCAGAAAAGCCATATAATTCTTGCAGAATATCATCCATAATATAAGCAAAAGGTTATTAAATTCCTGGATGATGATATGACCTGTAATTATATAACTTTCAAATTTATTGATTTATTTATTAATCAAATGAACTTACCTCCATTATATCAGTAAATTGTTGTAGGTATAATAATCCTTATTGACCAGTAGGTGTTGTGGTTGTGGGCACATGGAGGAGAGACCTGACTGGCAGAGGCATGAACAGTCTTGCTCAGTTCTCTGTTGGTGCCTGCTTAAATACTTGCAAATATGTTTGATAAATTAAGAGCAATTAAATCTATTCCATACACGGAGAGAGATTTTGGTGGCTAGAATATCAAGAAACCCAGAGCTTACGCAAACCGGAAGTTGCATAAGTCACTGTGTGGTGGGGGGAAAAGCCTGCTGGAGCTCAGAAAATTGCCAAGTCACCTCGCACTGGGCCCACCGAAGGGGTAGCTCTGCTGTGGCAAGGTTTTGCCAAAAAAAAAAATGCTTAGGAGATAAAATCAAGCCAGGGAGGAGTGGTGGGAGACCTTCAGTCATGGACCCTTTGAGCTATTCCCCAAAGGCGTGGAGTCGGAATCTCACTACAGACCACAACAACTTTTACAAAGAAAAACGTTCAGTTGGGGCTGGTTTACAGTTTCAGAGATTTAGTCCTTTATCTTCATGGCAGCATGCTGGAGAAAGAGCTAAGAGTTCTTGATCTACAGGCAACAGGAAGCAGAGTGTCTCACTCGGTGTGGCTTGAACATATATGAGACCTCAATGCCCGCTCCCACAGTGACACACTTCCTCCAATAAGGCCACACCTACTCCAACAAGGGTATACCTCCTAATAGTGCCACTCCCTATGGCCAAGACTTCCAATATATTTGTCTACAGGGGCCATATCTATTCAAACCATCACAAGTAGTTTTAGATTTACTCTTTTAGTTTAGAATATACTATAACATAGCCATATAAACCAGAAAGGATGGTAACTCACTTGCTATTTGTGTTCCTAATAAAAGTAATGATGATAGTCAACATTTTTATATATAACAGGAAGTGTTCTATCGTTGGTTGGTTAGTGTGATGGTTTGAATGAGAATGGCCCCTCGAGGTTCATATGTTTGAAAGATTGGTTGCCAGTTAGATTTGAACTGCTTGGGAAGGATTAGGAGGTGTGGCTTTGTTGGAGAAGGTGGGCCACTGGGAGTGGGCTTTGAGGTTTGAAAAGCCCTCTCCAGGCCTAGAGCCTCTTTCTTTGCTGACTGCCTGTGAATCCACATGTAAACCTCTCAGCTATTGTTCCAACTCCATTCCTGTCTGCTTCCTGTCATGATGATCATGTACTAACCCTTTCAAGCCCCTAACTAAATGCTTTCCTTTGTAAGACTTGCCTTGGTCGCAGTGTGTGGATTGAATCGAGCACATAGGAGGTTGGAGTGGCCAAGTTGGCGCCAAAAGCTTGACAGCTATGCCAAAGGCATAACAACGGTGCCAAAAAGGTAACAGCTAGAAAAGGGTTCCAAATTAAAAAACCATGACGTCACAAAACCTGTGAAAAATATTCCTAGCCAAGATGGCGCTGAAGGGGAGCAAAGGGGGGGAGGAGACCGGACTTGTTTACAAGAAGATGATGATTGGAGTTGGAGACGAGGTAAGGTGACATAAAGAGCCTGATGCCCTCGTGATCTCCACTGGGGGCTATAGGAGCTGTGGCTCATGCAGATGTGATCGGCTAACTCCCCTTCTGCTGCTTCTGGAATTGGTGGGGGTTTGCTTTATAAATTGCATGCTGTAAGGAAATAAACAAGTTCCTGCTTGACTCAACTCCTCGCTGCCCTGCGTCTGATTGTCTCCGGGACCTGGGGGCTGGGTGGTAAGCGGCACACTTCCCCTCTTCAGCCAGGACCAGTCACAGGTGGCTTGCTCAATTCTTCAGCAGGGTCTCTGAGACCTCAGTATAGTTTACCGGCTTGAGGGCAGCCTTGCGTAGACCTGCTAGGAGGCAAGTTTAAAACCTGTCCCTAGTTAAAATCCCACCAGGAGAATTATAATCCCAGTGTGGCTCCTGCTCTGGGACCACCTCTGCTCTGGGAGGGTAGGAGGTAAGAGTTTAATGAATCTCCTCTGCATGTTGCCTGGCCTGCTCCCAAACTCGGCTGTGCTCTTCAGGATGTAGGTTATTAGATAGGATCATATAGATGTCATGAAAGGTGAGATTATAGAATTGAGTAAGATATTGGAATTGTTTTATGAAAGTGGTAGAATTAGACGTATAGTAACCCAGTAATTTTTCTATACGGAAAAGTTCTGAGAGTGAAAAAGGAACATGCACCCTAATCAAGCCATCTACGCCGGCCACCTCTTGCAACCAGAAAACTGTAGCGGGCTTGGTTTGGTTAGGGTTAGGTTCCATGGCAGCACGGAAACGTGTGAGAGGAGGGGTAAAGGTAGGTGTCAGAGCAGGGTGTGTGCCGTGGCCGGGCACCAGAGAGGAAGAATGATTTAGCGGGGCTGTTGGAGCAGGTGGGGGGGGTCGAGCTGAAGAGCAAGGAACGCGAGGTGGTGAGGCAGCTGCAGAAGCTGAAGAGGCGGGGATGAGAGCTGGGGCCAAAGGGACTGGAGCAGAAACTGAGGGAATGGGGGTAGCCTCCCCCTGAGGTCGAAAAGGCGGAGGTTCGTTAGCTGGGTCCAGAACGGAAGTGGGGGGTTCTTCAGGAGCAGATGGCATAGCCAGAAACACGTGAGCGGGTGAACAGTTTGCAAGGACAGAGGGCTTAGACTTAGAACTGAAGTAGAAAAAGGCTTGGATATAGGGAATCTCCTTCCATCTGCCTGTGCACTGACAGTAATTAGAAAGCTCCTGCAAAGGCGGCCATTTTTTATTGTTATCTAAATTGTAAGGAGGCCATTTTTTTGAACAAAGGTGGATAAGTGTGGGAGTCTGCAGGTAGGGCATTAAGGCCTGAGGTTTTAGGGCCTCTAAAAGGCACCCCAGGGGGGAGGTCGGATTGACAGGCTTGGAAGGTTTGCTTCCCATGGTTAAAGCCATGTAAACCTGCAAAAACAGCGACACCTCAAGGCTCCACAGAAGACATCTTTTGACTGTGGGGCGGGGTGTAAATCAGCACGACCTTCGAAAGACATGCGTGGGTGTCCTCCCAAAGCCACAAGTGGGAAGGTAAGGCCTGGCTGGATCCAGTTGGTGACCCGAGCCCAGAGAGGCCAGAGGCTGCTCTGAGCAGCCTCAGAAGAGAAAAAAAGGAAAGAAAAAGAAATGAAAAAAGAGAAAGAAAGATCTGAGGGACCCTGGGTTGGCCCCAGGCCATTCCAAACACAAGCTTAACTAAGGGAAGCAAACCACAGATGAATGCCAGCGAAGGGAACAACCACAGACTTGAAGACCGTGGTTGGGGGCAGTCCCCCCCCACACGTTCTCTAAGAACTCCAGAGGGTTGCTGGGAGCTCAACCGGTCAATTCCTCCAGTTCGAAGAAACGGTTAAGCTGACCGGAATGGGAACACGCTCAGGCATATGGAACACGTGGGTTGTTCTCAAGAAAATCCCCGGTTGCGATTCCAGTCCCAGGAGTCCGGGGCAGATCCCAGCCCCAGGACAAGGGCCTGGGGCTGGAAATTCCGGCCCTGGGAGAGGGGCCTGGGATGAGAAAATCTCTCGAGTCTTGGTACCAAATGTTATGTCAGGCGCGAGTGGGAAGAAGACACTAGTCGCGAACAAACCCACTTAGGAGTTTATTAGAAAAGACTAGTGCTCACAGGCCTGAGGAAACGTGACAGGGGAAGAAGAAGAGGAGGTAAAGATGGCACATCCAGCTTCTAAAGGCTGCCTAGCACATGCACACAGTGGGAAGATGTGACTACGTCAGACGCTGATGAAGGGCAACCCTACGCCTTGCACATGCGCGCAGGGGATTTGCGTGTGTACGTCAGACGCTGGTGACACAGATGGCAGGTGACCCACGCCTGCGCACAAGGGCTTTAGTGGCGGTAACCACGCATGTGCGCACATGGGTCACACAGGCCCTTTGTTCCCAAGGGTCTGCCCACATGTGCCTGTCTTTAGAACTCGGAAGTGCAGCCTTACCCGTGGATGAATGATTGTAGAGGGACCCCGAAACAGTGTCTCCTCACAGCAACAGAACAGTAACTAAGAAAGTTTGCAACTTTCCTCCCTTCCTTTTAGTAAATCCTGTAAATTAAATGACCTGAAAAAACCAACTGATTTTTGAGAACTTATCTGGGTTCTGTTCCTTCAGTAAGTAGGATCCAGTTCTCGTCTTTCCTCCTTTATTAGTAGAGGGGCTGCTGCACGACTTTAGCCGTCCCTTAAATAGGGACTCATCTCACACAGGGCCTTCTTGAGCTTCAGAGCTGTTCCACCACCCATTCTCTGTGTTCCTGAGATGAGCTGTTTGACCTCGGTTCTCTTGCCTATAAAGTGGAGGAAATAATATTACTTGCTGGATACTTCAAAGTTTATATCATTGTGGAACAGTGTCTTTATTCGTGCAAAATTTGGACGGGAAATGGTGCTCATCTTTCCTGATACCACAAAATATATCTTAAAAAGTTAGGAGACTTTTCTAGAATGACGAGTCATTTAAAATAAAAATTTAATAGTCAATTTTATCCCTGAAAATCTATGGGAATTCCTGGAAGACAGAGCCCACAAGAAGTTATTCTTTATTTCTTTCCCTAAAATATTGGAGAATGGACCCAGGGTCTTGTGGATGCTGGGCAAGTGCCCTACCACTGGCCTAGGTCCCTGGTTGACTATTTTGTTTGTTTGAGACAACATATGGTGTGTAGCCACAGCTGGCCTGGAACTCCAAATCTTCCTGCCTTCATTTGTAGAGTGTGGGGGCATTACAGCAGGGGCATTACCCTTCCTTGTGGGGCGTTACAGCCATGTGCCCCCACAGCCAGGGCATTACCCTTCCTTGCTTGTCAGCTTATTCCTAGTGGCTTCTTGCAGTTCAAGTTGACCTCGTTGGCATTTCCCAAGGCTTACGGTGTATAGAAAATTTCGTGTTTATTACTTTCTTGAAGTTTCTGTAAAAAAAATTTCTAGGACTCTGTAGAAAGCTCACCAGATATTCACTTCCTCCTCATTCTGCACCCTCCCTCCCTGCCTCTCCCCCAACTCCCCCTCCATTGACTGAGCATCTATCAACCTGCCATGGTTTCTTACAACAGCAAAAACTATGAGGGGCCAAGAGAAGCAGGCTGACATTCTTGAGCACACTCTCCCGGGAGACGGCCACAGACAGGCAGATTACCACAGCAGCCAGTTCACTGGGCAGAGCCACAGCTAAGTTTCTTAAAAGCTTTCAGGGTTCTTCTAAGGCAACACATCTCAACTCACATTTCAGCCTGAAAGAATCTACTTATAGGATTTCTTTGAAAATCAGTGTTGTTTCTAGAACTTTTATCCCTGTGTTTTTTATTTTTTTTTATACTTTGTGTTTTTATCCCGATTGAAACCTGACAGCATTTAAATGACGACAGCAGTTAGAGACCAAGATTTTTTGGAGCCTGGGTGTTCAGACTTTGTCAGATGACCGCTGATGACACTGAACTAGAGCGCTTCAAGCCTTCATTCAACTGTTGCATTTAGCTAGTGTTCAACATGACTGAGAACTTAATGTCCCTTGACTTTGTGTGACTGAAAAGTATGGAGAGATGGGGCGGGACCCTTGCCCCAGAGTCTGGCTGGAGCCTCTCACATTCTGAGAAGCAAGAATTCCAACACAAGTAATGTTTTCTGTGAAGGCTGCTGGCAAAGAAATAATATTCCTTTGTATGAAAATAGCAAAGACTCAGGTAAAGGCGTGGATGTGTACGATAGTGGGTGGGGAGGGCCTCATCCCTTTCACCAGACAAGACAGTTGACTCTTAATATATTCTACTTTCTTGAGTCTCTGTGATCTTATCAATTATAATCTTGTTGAGTGCCCGGTGATCTCATTTAGGTTCCTCAGCAACCAATTCAAAATAATAGCTTTAAACCTCACTAAAATCTATGTTATGACTACTGAACAGGCAGTGAAGAACAATGCTCTCCTAGAGGAGCCTCACCTATGTATGCTCTCAAGTACGTCCTTCTGACCACTTCTCCCTCCCTCTCTCTCTCTATCTGTCTCTTGTTTGAGATAAGGTCTCATTGCATAACTCTGGCTGTCCTGGAAGTAAATACGTAGACCAGGCTGGCCTCAAACTCACAGAGAGATCCACCTACTTCTGCCTCCCAAGTGCTGGGATTAAAGGCGTGCGCCACCACTGCCTGGCTCATTTAATCTTAATCTTTATGCTTAAAATTAATATTCAGACTGGGCTTGGGGGTACATGACTTTAATCCCAGTACTCAGGAGGCAGAGGCATCCCAGCCTGGTCTACATAGAGTTCCTTGCCAGCCAGCACTGTACAGTGAGACCCTGTTTCAGAACAAACAAAACACCTCAACAACAACAACAAACAAAACAACTGTTGTGGGGTAGCCAGCAAAGAAGACTGTTCAGATGGGGGTTTAAGCCAACAGAAAATCTTTATTAGTTGGCCATCAACTACACTGGGTTTTCGGGATCCCAGTGTAACACCAAGCCTTTCTGAAGGTGAGCTTTTAAGCTCAAAATCATGTCCTAGGTTGACACACTTCAGTTAACAAGAACAATTAGCCAGAAGCAGAATTACAGAAGCCAAAAAGCAAGGTTAGAGAAAAAGGGATTAAAAAAAGGAAGGACATGTCTGTTCCTAGGTTTGGTGGAGGAGGGAGAGCAGCAGCAGAGTTACCTGGGAGAATCCAGAGTAAACATGACCCTGGAGTGGAGAAGTTTAGGGTAGGAAGCAGGGTATGAAGGCAGCCATATCCTGTAACAGCCAGGGACTGAGGGGTGCTGGGAAAACCTGGCAGCCAGGGTCCACTTTTGTAGAGAGCTGCGTGCAGCCGCGCCTTAAAGATGGCGCAGGCTTCCGCCCTCCGCCTTTCCGATGGCGAGTGCTCTCTGTGATAAACAGCTCCATATTTGGCAAACCAAGGATCTGGCTTGCTTCCGCGTACCTGGACCTATCTGTAGTGCCCACGTGGTGTGCCGAGGTTGGCTACCCAGAGGCTACTTAAGAGGCGGGTGGGCTTCCTCCGGAGAGAGAGGGTCAGAAGATTGTTCAAGGTTCCTGAATAAACTGCTGAAAGAAGAGTCCTGTGTTGCATCTTCCTTGCTGGTCGAGGCGGTTGCGACACACTTTGATATGTTAATAGGCACCTTAGTTAGCCATCTGTCTGGATTTGAGACCTAACAAGTCCATTTGGAGAGACTTCCCCAGAACTATAGACTTTGATGGATTAGACCTTTGTTTTTGTTTTGGCAGGTGGTACTATTTACATGCTGACTTCTATAGCTTGAATGGTATTGCCATCATGGAGTCAGTTGTGCTAAGGCCTGGGGGCCTATTAAGATCTGGGGTCCTGTTACAAAAACAAAATCTCTATATAAAGGCTGGTTGTGGCACACATCTTTAGTCCTGGTGGATCTCTGATCACTGTGAGTTTGAGGCCAGCCTGGTCTTGCCTGGTCTAGGATGGCAAGTTAGGGCTGTATAGGTGAGACTCTGGTCCTGGCACCTCCCAAATATTATGAAATATAATGTGTCAGGGTCCAGCCTCGACAGGTTTGTACTTGCCCAGGGTAGGATGTGTGGGTTAGAAATGTTAGGCAGAAAAAGCAGAAACACAAAAGAAATAGACAGAGACATAGGATAGAGACGGGAGGGCAACCCAGTGAATACTGAATCATCATTATTATTATTATTATTATTAATGCCCTGGCAATGCTGAAGTATACATGGGCGGCCCATATAATCTGGCCCGTGTTTATTTTTCATAGGCTTTATATACCTCAGTTCAAAGCAGAGGGGGAAGACAAAAGACTTCTTTACCAAGATGCAAGGAACAAACAAAGTAATAACCTTCTCAATACCCAAAGCATCAAGTAACCACATCCTAGGTCAAGACATCCTGTTAGTAGTCACACCCTGGGTCAAACCTCCTGTCCATAACCTTGAAGGAGCAAGAATAGGCTAACCTCTCTGATCTTTGGTCAAGGTGGAAGAAATCTACATCCACGGGCTCCCACAATAAACAACTCTCCTTCATATTGGCTAGTCCTGAAATTCTTTTCTGCTTTCAAACTATGATCCTGGTTTGGCCTGAAGTCCCTACAAGACTAGAGGGGGACCTCAGGCTGCCTTGAGTCTTGCCTCTGTCTCCCTAACAGATGACAGGGATGTTGGTCCATTTTATTCTCAAGAATGATCCAATTCTCAGACACCTTGGAGTGTGTTTTGATATGTTGCTAGTGTTCCCCATAAAAGCTCTCTTCTTGGTGCTGGAGAGATGGCAAGGCAGTGAGGAACGGCTGCTTTTTCAGAGGGTCTGAGTTCAGTTCCCAGCACCTAAAAGGTGGTGGCTTACAACAATCTGTAACTCCAGTTCCAGAGGATCTGACACCCTCTTCTGGTCTGTGTGGGAATTGCATTCAGGTGGTGCAGACATCACATAGGTAAGAAACCCACACATATCCACAAAACCAAATAAGAGGCAGTCAGAGAATCATCACACATTTCCATCTTTTCTGTGGTGGGGGCTGTTGGGTTGAGAGTTGTCCTCCCTGGAGACCCTGGGTTCATCGGATGACCATACTCAGTAACCAGGTCTGAGTGACCGGTTGGTCTGAATCTGAGCTGTGCTCCCTGATGCTTGAAACAGGCCAGTCCTGAGCCCCCACCCCCACTGGCAAGCTAGCTCTGGGACAGCTGTACTCTGGGGAAATATCCCTTATCCTCCCCAGGTTGCTTCCTTTTCTGAAACAGAGATTGGGGGATTTCAAAGCTGGCCTCAGTCTCACTGAGTTCCAAGGTACTGAAGACTGAACCCAGGGCCCCCTGCTAGACAAGCACCCTACTTACTGAGCCACACAGCCCACTCTCTTCTCTACAGAAAAGAAAATCGTTATGAGAAACGAGTTCTGTTTCTCATTTAATATTTCTACTAGCTTTGTGGCAGTGGCGTTCTGGTGAGGTTCAGAGAAGGCGGCTTCCTGTGGGGAGAGCGAAGGAGCCTGGGCTCTGCTCTCCCCATTCACCCTTGACCTCTACTAGGTTTCAGTCTTCCTTTGCCCACGGGTTTCTGGCTGTGTTGGACCAATGGCAGGCATTTCCTGAGAGTGCTCTGAGATAGGGAAGGAGGAGAGAGGCCAGGGTACTCCCTCTCTTATCTGCTTGGTCAGGGTGGCTTCGACAGCAGCTGCCGCCTCCAGGAATATGAGGCCTCTTCCCTGGCTGCTCTTCAGATCTCTGGCTCCCTTCGCTCCCTCCCGCTAAGTTAGGAGGTGGTGTGAGTTTCCCACTGGATAATCCTTGTCTTGACTCCCTAAATTCTGCCTACACCTCTGCAAAGTGTTTCTTCACTGAAGAGATTTTCAGTTACCATCTTTGTGTTTTAGGAACGACCTTGACCATGCGGCCACGTGAATTCTACCGCCTCTAACTGGAGAAGTTAGGGCCTTTCTTGCTAAAGGCAGTCACCCATCTAGAAGAAATCCAGGACATGAGTCATGGTTTAGTAACTCTATTCCTACCCAGGCTTCTCCGAGGACCCCTAGTGAGCCCTTTCCCTGGCCACAAGTCTCCTGCCTGAGCTGCCTCACCACCTGCTGAGTTGCTGGCACCTGCGGGATCCAGATCACCTTGCTGGCCCGCTGGGGTTTTTTTTTTTTTTTCTTATGTGCTTAACTGAAGGAAGTTCATGCACAGGACTTATTCTTTTCTCTTTTCAGGAAGGGTGGGTACTTTGTATCCTGCGGCGAGAAGTTTGCGAAGGAGGAAAGCACCTCCTCAGCCCACACCGCTGCTGTTCCAATCAGCCCTCACCTCCCACAAAAGGCGTGGAACATTTATGTGGGGCTACACCACCAAGACACTAGCAGTTGGCCATAAAAACCCCCGAGTGCGTTATACACTTGAGGCTTTCACGAAGGTTGCAGAGGAGTTACTTAGGGCAGTATGTTTAGATATAAATCACGAGACATGATTTCTTCAGAAACGTAACTATAGTGTAGATTTGGGAGTATTCTTGGTGGGAAGTCCTTCGAACTAAAAGGCCCCTTAAGAGGAAACTGACTGCTATGGAAACTACCCGGCAATGTGCATTTTTCCGAGCCACTGGAGTCTATGGTATAAGGCTGTGGAGTGGGGGCTTGGGTGCCGCAGTATTGGGGGGCAGCTTGGGAGCGTAGAAAACTCGAAGACCGTCGTGCAAGGCAGAGGCGGTGGGGTCGGAGTGGTCCTCGGCAAGGTGGTCTCCGGGTGACGCGTGTAGCATCGGCGGGGGTGGGGGCGGTGGCGCGTCTGGACACCCGCGCTCCGTAGGGGAGAGGGGGAGAACGTGTGTGGCCCTGGCCGGCGCCCCGCCAAGCAAGCAAGCAAGCGGTGGCTGCGGCCGGCGAGCGCGCGCCCGGCGGTGCGTGTGTGTGTGACAAGCGTCAGGTGACTCGGGTCACGCAGTCGCTCCCTCGCGCTCCCGGGGAGAACTGCCGCGCTCCGGCTGGCTCCTCCGGCAGCGGCGGGGAGGGGGCTGGGCGCCGCTGCAGCCCCCAGAGCACCAGGCTCGCCCTGGGAGGTGCGGGCGGTCCGGCCCACGCGGGACCCTGGAGCCGAGCGTGGGCGTGATGAGCCAGGTGCTGGGCAAGCCTCAGTTGCAGGGTGAGGACGGCGGCGGCGACGACGAGGAGGAGGATGAGCTGGTGGGACTGGCGGGCTACGAGGACGGGCCCGGGTCCTCGGACGCCGAGCTGGACAGCGGGCCGGAGGAGGGAGGTGAGCCTGCCTGCCTTGCGCTCGCCGTCCCGGGGGCGCTGTGCGGAGCGATGCGGGGAGCGCGGGTCCTGGGCGCCGTGGTGGGGGGGAGGGGCGAGGCCGGGCTGCAGACGGCGGCGGGAGGGCGGCGGGGAGCGGGGTCGGATGTCGAGCTAAAAGCGGCAGCTGGCGGCATCGTGCCTGCTGGGTCGCCCACAGCTGCGCGTGTCATTCTTCCCCTCTGTGGCCGCGAGAGGGTCCGTGGCGTGGGACCAGAGCTCTGGGGCGGGGCCCGCGCTGCAGGTGGTACCCGAGTCTCCAGGAGACCTGGGGATCCCGCTCCTTACACTTTGAATGTACCTCGTGTCATCCCCGGGAGTGGGCGCGGGGCGAGCGATCTTTGGTTACTGAAGCCAACTGTTTCTTCCCGAAGGAGCTCGAGTTAGCCTTTCAGATGGGGGCCTCCTGCGTTTCATTCCTGGGACAGGGACACAAAGAAGTTGAGTTTAGGATTCCTGATTGTTTTTCTTTTCTTAACCCCCTCACCGCACCCCCCCAAGGCGGAAGGTTACTTGGAAAGGTCAGTTGAATGGGGCTAACATTCTCCGTGTAGGTTGTAAACATCTCAGGGAAAGGACTTATCTCTTCAATGCCCTACCCTGAAGAAACTGAGGAATAAAAGTACTCGTGGCTGGAGTTTTAAGAACTTTTATGGAGAATCTACTAAACTGAACATGAAGCTCTCTACAAAGCCTTTCTCGAAAGCCAGCTTTGATTGTGCATCTGGCAGGGACTACTTCGGCGAATCAGAAAGGAATAAAGTTAACTAAGCCTTGAGCCCGGCAGATGAGGAACAGCTTTCCGAGTTATCCCTTCCCTTCCCTGGCTGCTATTCTCTAGAGAGGACTGGTACTAGTTCTCCATTGTTTAAATTGGTGTGTGCACCTGTACGCATGCTTCCCTTTCTGCAGGCCCTTTAATTGGTCCCACAGTGGATCACTTAGCCACGTTTTTTAAAAAATTAATTTGTTCAGTCGCGTTATTACTTAATTAGCATTTGTTAGAATCTAGCAGTTAGATCCTCCCATAAAAAGGCTGAATGGGGGTGCATTTGTGAGGTATTTGAAAAGGTAGGTGCACAATAGGGAGCTTGTGTGGGAGTTTAAAGAGGAGACCCTATTCCAGAGGAAAAGCCGGTAATTTGATACTGTCCCGGGGGAGGGGGCGCGTTTGCCAGGAGGGAAATAGAACCCGTTCCTTTTCTCTCTCTCTCTCTCTCTCTCTCTCTCTCTCTCTCTCTCTCTCTCTCTCTGCAGTTTTTTATTGGGATGCTTGGGGGCAATTTTGAAGTTTGATTTGGCAAAATTTGAAGTGAAAGTAAAGCCCTGCCCAAGGGGAAGAATTCCTGAAACAAAAGACTTTTCCAGAGCCCGGAATGGGAGGCCCCCAGTGTTGTTAATCTAAAGGCAACCCTGCCTGCAGCTTTGTTTTGATGACTTCAGTAATAAGCCCCCACTGGGAGTTCCCGGATCAGGCGGAATCCTGGAATCTTGCTATAAAAGGCAACAGCACATTCACGTGGTGAGAAGCAGGCACGTTCATTTCTGCTCTGGCAAACACTGCTGAAGCCTGGCTTTGCTCTACTGCCTGCTATACACAGGTGGCCTGGTAATTTCTCTGATCCTTTATCTTTTAAACACTTTCCCTTATCTTTGGCCTCTGTTCTTTCCTAGTTAAAGTCTGGAGGTTTAGGCCCCGAAGCACAATCTCTATTAGAACATTTGTCTTCCCTGGCCAGCACTTCCTGCAAGGGTCTGCCAACTGATTCCTTCTCAGGGATCTGGAACTGGGAGAGGGGCAGCCAAGAATTTAGACGTCCTGCTCCTTGTCCTTCTGAAGGCTGGCAGGTTTTGTTTTAAGATTTTGTGTGTGGGGTGTGTGTGTTGCAGAAGAGGGTATCAGATCTGGAGCTGGAGTTACCGGAGGTTGAGCCATCCAGCATAGGTACTCAAGAAGAGCGACAAGTGCTTTAACTGTTGAACCATCCATTTCTGTAGCACACACTCCCATTTAGATGTTGGTGAAGTCTGTATTTATCTATTCTCAAGCCTAGGAGAAAGTGAAAATCAGGGACTTATTTGGCAAAAGATGGCTATGGTGTGAACAGCGAACGCACTAGTGAGCTAACAGGAAGTTTAGTGCCTGCGTCTAATGGTGGTCTGGGAGTTTCCCCCATTATGGTCAGTAATCTCTGGGAGCCTGGGTGTGGGATGTTGGATGGACTAGCATTGCTAGTTGAGGCATTTTGTCAGGAGAGGTGTGAGAGAAGGCAGATGGAAGACGGGAAGCTCCCACTGCCCCAGTCCACGTGACGTGTGGAGCCCCATCTCATCTTTAACCTGAGTCCCTTACCATGTGTGGTAAACTCGAAAATGTAGTGCAGCTGAGCTGGGACGCAAATGCGTGTCTCCTTTGGCTCCCACTCCATAGTCTACTCCTGAACAGCAGAAGCGCTTTCAAGCAGCTTAGTTCTGTTGAGGACCGACTGAAGCACTGCTTCAGCCTCCTTCCATTGATGCTAATCACAGTAAGGCAAGTCTCATCTTCATACGCTCCCCAAAATCAAACTCCAGAGATGGGGCAATGGTTAAACCATTCAAAACAGAATGGACAGTATGCTTGCTGTGCAGGCATGAGGATCAGAATTCAGATCCACTTAAGCTTGGGGGGGGAGGGGTAGGTGTCTGTAATCTCAGCCCTGGGGAGGGAAGACAAGAGACCCCTGCGACTTACAACCAGGCTCGGTAAGTTGGAAGTTCCAGCTTCCGACCCTTCCCCCAAAATAAGGCGGATAGAACGAGGAAGGCACACAAAATCCACCTGGCATCCACATACTTGTATAAAGCACCAACACATACACACACATTATCATACCTCCCCCCCCAACCAATTACCATAGAGCTAGGGGTGTCCTGACTCCTGGTTTCAATCCTCAGGACCCCACATAAATTCATAATTGTGCCATAAATAGTGATTAATTTTTGACACCTGACTTTACATTTGCTAAAGTAAATTACTATGCTTTAAAAACTGGCAAGGAGCCAGACCAAAAGATACCCCCATTGTTATCTGCCCTCCCGTCGTTGAATCAGAAAGTAAAAAGTTTCCCCTAAAGTCCCCAATTTGTAGGGAAAACTTGGTGAAGATAGCTGCTCACCCTGGTCTGCCTGAATCAGGACTGTTTTCACAGTGGCCTGTGCCCCTTGGAGTCTGAGGAAGTGATGGTTTGGCTTGTTACTGGAGTCGCCATAGGGTAAGCTGGTGATACTCCCTGAAGGGTATACAGCAAGTCCCTCCTACTAGCCGTTAATAACTGGGTGTGGTGATATATATGTCCGGAATCTCAGCACTCCAAAGAGTAGGAAGCAGGATCACCAGTTCAAGGCCTGAACTACACCTGCCCTTTTATTAGCCACCTCTCCCGTTTTATTATTAGAACAGACATAGGGTGGTGTAATGGAAACATAAGCAAGTTCTATATAAGTGACGGGCTCTGCGTTTGAAAGAGGATCTTGGAAAGATTTCTGTCCCAGGTGTCACGTTATTTAGATTAGCCCTCCCCAACCCCATAGCTGTACAGGACAACTTTGCTTCCTAAGCCACCTCCTTCTTGTTCCTACCCCCTTTATTCTTTCAGTATCTTTTGTCCTTTTCATAAAAAGTGTGCACCAGAGCTCACATATCAGTCAGTCCTGGACACCCTCAAGCATCAGTCCTTGCCTTCTTTCTTCCTTGAGGCAGCATGACTTGTTTGTGCTGGACCCTGGAGCCTCCAGGGATGCCAGTGTCTCAGATGCCCTCCTCACGTCATCCTCTGGGATGCAAATGCATAGCATTGCCTTGGGCTGAAAGTAGATTGTGGGGGTCCAAACTCATAGATCTACCCCTTTAAAAATTAACAAAACAAAAATTCTGTTTCCTCTGTCAAACCCTGTAAAGTTCTTTGGTGACCATGGCTCTCCCTAGCTTCACTGTGACTCAGGTTTCTCACTCCTTGATGAATGTGTCTGAGAAGCTGTTGATTCTCTTCGTATAGATCCTAGTAGGATTTGTCACTTGTTTCTCAGTGTGCAAAGGAGGTTTGTATAAAAACAGCCTTGAGTTTCTCTCAAGCAATTTAAAAAAGTTCCTAAGAACACTTCCTCCTTTAGGAAGTATTGGTAAATCACTACATATTAGAAACATAACTAAATATATCTTGCATAATATATATAGTACATATTACAAATAATATATGTGAATATATTCAATCATGCTTTTCAGTTCCCTACTAGTGTGATTTGAGAAAATTTTATAGAAGATTTTTGTTTCTACATATAGCTTTTTTATCTCATGTTTTTGGGACAGGGTCTCATTATGTAGACCTGGAACTGGCTATGTGGCACAGCCTGGCCTCAAACTGAAGAGATCACCCTCAAAGGATTCACAGTTGTGAGCCAGAGTTCATGCAGAGAATTTCCCTGTTTCTGTAGGGAGAACCCCTAGACTAGCAGTGTTGCAGAATATTTGTTTAACTGTGCAAAAATGTGCTGCATTTGTTTAACTATGCAAAGATGTGTTGCAGTTTTAACTTGCCTGCCTAAGGGACCTGATTGGTCTAATAAAAAGCTGAATGGCCAATAGTGAGAGGGGAGATGTAGGCAGAGCTTCCAGGCAGAGAGAGTAAGGAGGAGGAGGAATTTAGGCTCAGGGAAGAAAAGAAAGAAAGAGAGAGAGAGAGAAAGAAAAATAAAGAAAAAGAAACAACAGGTAGATGCCAACGGCCAGCCAGCCAGGCACAGAGGAAGCAGGGGAGTAGGACATACAGAATGAAAGTTAAAAGCCCTGAGGCGAAACATAGATGAATAGATATAGGTTAAATTAACTTATGAGAGCCTAAACTAAGTTAGGACAAGCCTAAACTAAGGCCAACCATTCACAATTAATAATAAGCTTTCTCGTCTTTCTTTGCAAGCTGGTTGGCGGCTCCCTAAAAAAAATCACAAATATACAGTGGTTCTCAACATGTGAGTTGCTGCCCCTTTTGTGGGTTGAATGACCCTTTCAAAGTTATCCCATATTAGATACCTGCATAACAGATATTTACATTATGACTCATCGCTAGCAAAATATCACAGTAGTAATTAAAATACTTCCATGGTTTGGGGGTCATAATACAACATGAGGAGTTGTATTAAAGGGTCACTGCCTTGGGAAGGTGAGAATCTAAGGCGCCCGGGCAGCACTGTGAAGAAGGGGCTGTGAGAGGAACTTTTTCATATGGGTTACTGACCTTTGAGTCATAACCTGTGCCACACCCATCCTCAGTAAGCAAGTAAAAGAGCCAAACTGGAATTTGGAGGCAGAAAATGGTATATTCAGTGTGGCCATGTTGGGAAGAGAGCCAAAGAGATCCAGCAGAGCCCCCCAGACTGCCTTTCCTGGGTCCTGAAGTAAGATAAAAATTTAAATCAAGGTTCAAGGACATGCATGTGTGTATGCGTGTGTGAGCAGTCCCATCAAGCTGTGGTCCCGCCCACCACTGGCCCATGATTGTCTGGGCTTCAATCTCATCCTGTGAGACAGTCTGACAAGCTGTGTGAGATCTCCTAAAACCGAGACACTCCCCCTGCCCCAATTCGTACCTTTTCCTTCTCCCAGCGTGAGAGTTCTGTGGGAAATTCCTACGTCTTTGGGATCCGTTGTTTGAATATTTTGATAATCAGACTGATAGACCCAGATGTCTCTTTTCTCTGCCAGGCCTGTGATAAGCTGTGAGGGTCAGATTTGGGGCCCTCATGCAATGCAAGCATTGTGCCCCAGCCCCAAGAGTGGCGTCCCAAGTCCCACACACAGACCCTTCTTCCTTGGGACTCATTTCTGGAGGGAATTTCCCGAAATGTGAATGAGACCTTGTGTTAGTGATCTCCTCCTGGATGTTGGGTTAAATCCAGAACCTCCCAGCACTGAATTGGTGAGCTAGTCTATGTTGTTGAAAGAAACAGCTCTCACCTCAAATGGTTTATTCTGGAGCAACTATGAGTTGCTATGACTATGGCATGGGAACATAATAGAATATTCTACCATAGAAATGTTTTATAATAACAGAACGAGTTACAAATCAAGACGTTTAAAAAATGTCAGGGGACATCACAGAGAAGGGTTTCAGTAAGACAAGGGCATCGCCTATAAGCTTCAAATGCTATCTGATGGCTTTCTTAGCTTTTGGATGATGGAAGCTAGTAGTGGGCTAAATTGATACATTCCAAAAGGTTTTTATTATCGTTCACAGAAGTGGGAAAGGAATGGCTGATTAGAGGGCTAATGATGGTCCAGACTCTGGCTCAGCAATGTCCCATCCTCTCCACATCACTGGCTCTCCAGGAAGTCTCAGCCATGCCTGTGGGGCTTTGTTCGCTCATTTAGTCAGAGGTATTTACCGAATGTTGCTACATGCCTTGTGTGTGTGTCCTTCTGAGAGAGACAGACGGCACACAAGGAAACCAGCAGGACAGATATCAAAGTAAAAGAATGGCCTTGTTGTGAGCAGTATTTAAAAGACGCAGGTTTTGGCATAGGAAGTGGTGGGGTATGGTTTAGGTCAGAGAAAGTGATGAGGTAGCAGGGCTGGGTGAGGAGAAAAAGTCTGGGGAAGCCTTCTAGATAGAGGAAGACGGGAGGCAAGACCTTGTGGGCCCTTCCAGAAGGCCTGAGTGGCTGGGAGGGAAGGAGAGCCAGGTGTGTGGGTGAGAACAGTAGTTAGAGAGGGAAGAGAGCATTGGGTGCTCCCGGGTTGTGTGACTCCTCATGTCCCATCCCTGTAACTTGTTGCTCAGGTCTCTTCCAGGAACAGCCTTTCTCTCCACAGTTCCCCTTTAAGGCTTTGAACTTTTAGCTTCCTAAGCATTGTGCCTGTGCCTTTCTCAAATCTCTGTCCCTCTCCTGTGGAAGGTGATGGGTCTCTCTTTGCATCTGCCGCCCTGCCTCACATGAAGAAGCATTCAGGGCATGAAATAAGAACAATACCCTCCTACATGTTTTGTCCCATGTCAGCAATAACCTCCGAAGGCCCTATGCCACTTTTTAGAGCCCTCTGTGGATCTCCCTGTCTGTTGTTCTTTCTGTAGTAAGCCCCTGCCTATAGCATTTATCTCCCCCAGTCTCGTGCTGCTCCACTAGACATGATCAGGAAGTGTTGGTGGAGAGCTTAGGCACTTGCCTTCCTCCTGGGAGTGCTCTAGTGTTGTGGAGATGGGGAAGCTGTTTGGTGGAATTCAGAACTGCATTCTGTGGGAAGGGACTTGAACCCTGGACAAGTAAATTCCACATATTCCATATACCTGTATCATGCCATTCAGTTCCTAGGGCTTCTTAGGCAGATTCTGGAAAGTACAGAAAGTTGTTTGGTAGAGTGCTTGCTTAGCAGTCAGGAAGCTCTGGTTTCAGTCCCTGTCACTACAGAGACCAGTGGTGCACGCCTGTAATACCAGCAGTTAGGAGGTTAGAAACAGGAGGATCAGGAGTTTGACATCATGATCCACTCTACATGGAGTTTGCTGAAGCCATGATCAACTGTATCGTGTTCTTCAACACTGTGGCTGATGGCAAGCCCACCATGATCAACCCAATCGTGCTCTTCAACACTGTGGCTGACGGCAAGCCCGCCATGATCAACCCAGTCGTGTTCAACACTGTGGCTGATGGCAAGCCCACCATGATCAACCCTATCCTGTTCTTCAACACTGTGGCTGACGGCAAGCCCTGGGGCCCTGTCTCCTTCCAGCTCTTTGCAAACAAAGTTCCAAGGACAGCAGAGAACGCTCATACTCAGCACTGGAGAGAAAGGATTTGGATATAAGGTTTCCTCCTTTCACAGAATTATTCCAGCATCCATTCACCAGGGTGGAGATGTGCTACCGTGATGACACTGGCAGCAGGTCCACCCATGGGGAGAAATTTGAGGATGAGAACTTCATCCATCAGTACACAGGTCCTGGTATCTTGTCCATGGCAAACCCTGGACCAAACAAAATGGTTCCCAATTTTCCATCTGCCCTTCCAAGACTAAGTGGCTGCATGGCAACCATGGTCTACGGGAAGGTGAAAGGAGGCGTGAGCATGGAGGAAGCCATGGAGTGTTTTGGTCCAGGAATGGTAAGATCAGCAAGAAGGTCGTCATTGCCGCCTGTGGACAACTCTAATTCCTTCTCCTGTATAGCACCCCACCGCATCTGCTCACAATACCCCATAACCCTGCTCTCCCTGAAGATCTGTGGGTTCCATATTTCCTCATTTCCTTCCAAGTTTACATGGATTATAGGGCTAAGTTTATGATTATGAATCAATAAGAACTGTGAAGGAGAGGAAAAGTGGGAGGGTTGGTGGGGTGGATTTGTCAGCAGAACTTTCTTAATTTCAGCAGTGGCATACTATTTTATTTCTCAATGGTGGCTTACAGTAATAATGCATATTTACATCAGGAACCAGCACATATATGTGAATTAATCCAAGTTTCACTAGTGTTTACTCTATATAATATACAGCTACTTTGGAAATTAGTATGGCGGTTTCTCAGAAAATTAGGAATCAGTTTACCTCAAGACCCAGCAATACCACTCTTGGGCATGTCCCCAAAGGATGCACAATCATACCCCAAGGACACTTGCTCAGCTATGTTCATAGCAGCTTTATTAGTAAGAGCCAGAACAACATCTGGAAACAACCCAGATGCCCTCAACCAAAAACAAAAAAAATGGATAAAGAAAATGTGGTATATCTACACTATGGAGTATAACTCAGTGGAAAAAAAAACAATGACATGAAATTTGTAGGCAAATGGATGGAACTAGAAAAAAAATCATCCTGAGTGAGGTAACTCAGATCCAGAAAGACAAACATTGTATGTACTCATAAGTGGATATTAGACATAAAGCAAAGGATAACCAGGCTACAATCCCCAGCCCTAGAGAAGCTGGGTAACAAGGATCCTAGGAGGGACACATGGGTCTCCTTGGGAAGAGGAAGTAGATGCCCTGGGTAAACTGGGGGTGGGGGCAGTAGAGGGGAGGGATGGGAACATGAGCGATCAGGATGGTCGAGTTGTGGGCCAGATAAGCAGAAGAGTGGTGGGGAGATATCTTGATAGAGGGGACCATTGTGGGGGTAGGGAGAAAGCTGGTGCCAGGGACACTCCCGGGAACCCACAAGGATGACCCCAGCTAAGACTCTGCCTTTCCCTGTAATCAGATGGGTGACTGCCCTAAGTTGTCCTCAGAGAGCCTTCATCCAGTAGCTGATGGACGCAGATGCAGAGATTCGCAGCCAAGCACTGGGCTGAACTCCGCAAGTTCAGTTGTAGAGAGGGAGGAGGGATTATATGAGCAAGGGCTCAAGATCATGATGGGGAAACCCGCAGAGACAGCTGACCTGAGCTTGTGGGAGCTCTTGGACGCTAGACTGGACAGCGAGGGAACCAGCATGGGACCGACCTTAGCCCTCCGCATCTGGGTAACAATTGTGTAGCTTGGTCTTTTGTGGGCCCCGTAGCAGTGGGACCAGGACCTGTTCCTGATGCATGAGCTGGCTCTTTGGAGCCTACTCCCTATGGTGGGGATACCTTGTTCAGCCTTGATGGTTGGTTCTGCCTCTGCTTGATATGCCATGCTTTGTTGATTTCCATTGAGGCCTTGCCCAATCTGAATGGAGACGGAGGAAAAGTAGGTGGGAAGTGGGGAGGATGGGGGGGGGGAGCAGAAGGAGAGGAGGGAGGAGAAAGTGTGGTTGGTATGTAAAAGAAATTTTTTAAATGATGGGGAAGAAAAGGATCTTTGATGTCACCATATGGGTGACATGAAGTCAGTCACCTTGTAAGGTTAGGAATGGTCTGGTTTTAATGTGCTGGAGGTGCTGAGACTGCCACATCCAGCCTTGTGACCTGGGCAGCCTCCTTACCCAGATGCCTTGGGTACTTGTCAGTATCTGGGAAAGGTTTGCAGAAGTGGCAAAGTAGTCCCTGGCACACAGCGTGCAGTTAGACATCTAACTGAAGCGGTGGAATGCATCACAAGCCTCCAGGGACCCCTGGTCCCTGCTGATGGCATCTTGCTGACGTGGCTGCCATTTTTCCACTCTAGTTAGTGTGTGCTGGACCCTGGCCGGCAGGGAGACACATCCAGCTCCATGTGCAATGAGAGCTGCACGTCTGTCTTATTCACCTTACTTTACCTGGTACTTCTAAACTCACACCCACCTCCCTTCACAAAGTATCCTTTGCCACCCTCCACCCCCCTGAGAGGAGACACTCCAGCCTGCATTTTCAGACTTAACTCAAAAGACTATAGCTGCATCTAGCAATGTTACCTGGTCAGAAAGACTTAGAACTTGTGGACATTGTTTGCAGGGCTTGTGTTTTGTTTATTTATTGGAAGAAGTTGTATTCAGAAAGATCAGTAGATGGGGCCAGTGAGACAGCTTGGCAGATAAAGGTGTTTGCTGCCAGGTCTGATGATCTGCCTTAGATTCCTAGCATGTCCACTCCCCAGGCTGGCCCCAGGGCATTGCTCCCATTAAACACTGTTTAGGAGGTAGGAATAAGAGCAACTGGAGCTCATCCAATTTCTTTTCCTTGGGATTGCAGTTTTAAAATAACTCGCATTAAAATGCGATTTGCAAAAGTAAGTACACATTTGATATGATTCTGAAAGTTCCCACAGTCAGGTAAAGGACTTATCTACCATATCCACTGCAAAGTTGCCTTACCTCCTTGGAGTCCCTTCCAGCCCTACTCCTGACCCTAGGCAGCCACTGAGGCATTGTGTGCCATTGTACGTTAGTTTATATTGTTCCAGAATTTTCTGAAAAAAATAGAAC
The DNA here is from genome assembly GCA_004026605.1 of Ondatra zibethicus. Lineage (NCBI taxonomy): Eukaryota > Metazoa > Chordata > Mammalia > Rodentia > Cricetidae > Ondatra > Ondatra zibethicus. The sequence goes on from PVIU01000718.1 coordinate 63,165, forward strand.
TGGATCCTTCTCTGCAGTTCATCTGTGAGCGCCAACAACTTCCTCCCTGCCTCCCTTTCTTCCTGTGTTGCTGATCCAGGTTGGAAGCTGGTGCATACTAGGCAAACACCCACCCCTGCTTAGTTCCTTTATGGCTAGGATGTGCTACAAGTTGCTTATCCATTTACCTGTTGATTAGACATTTGAGTTGTTCTCAGTTTTGGAGTATTATGAATAAAGTAGGGATAGTAGAAATGAGTTGCTGCTACTTCTTCTTCTTCTTCTTCTTCTTCTTCTTCTTCTTCTTCTTCTTCTTCTTCTTCTTCTTCTTCTTCTTTCTCCTCCCTCTCCTCCTCCCTCTCCCTCTCCTTCTTCTTCCCCTCGTCACTGTGGAGTCCACCTTTTATCCTGTTCCTCCTCCCTCTCTCTCTTCCCTTCCCCCTCCTCCTCCTTCTTTTTCTTTTTCTTCCCTCCTTGTTGGTGTGGAGTCCCCCTTTCATCCTGTCTGCCTTGTCCCCAGAATATTTTTGTTTCCAGAACCCCCATGGCCCTTTCTTGGATCGCTCATGTTCCAAGGTGATCACTCTTTTCTCTAGATTCATTGTCACGACGCAGGAGTTTGTTCCGATTCTTTAGTGAACCTGCTTCTTCCGTTTATGAGCCTAAACGTTCTCTTCTGTAATCAGCATTTTAATCAATATCTCTCACATGCTCGTCCTTGAGGGAATGTCTGGAAGGAAGATGGCGGTTCCAGAAACTGTTTTCCAGGCCTGCATCTGTCTTTGTATTGCTTAGTGATTTCTTGTAACTTTGAGTTCTGTATTTTGGGCTTGGCCTTCCACGTGTCTTTGTTCACCTACTGTTGATAACACCATGCTCTTTCTTCTGGTTTTAGGACTTCAGTTTGGGATGGCACTAGCTTGTGACCTAAGTCCTGTTCCTTCAGTCCCACGGTCTGGTTTCCTGAGACAGACTTGTGATCGCTGATGAGGAAGGAACCTAATGTGTTTTAGGTGCATCTTACGTAAATCCTACCCTAGGTTACAGCTTGTACCATGTATGTCCGCCAGCCAGAACTGGGGAAGACTGTGCAGGCATGGTGTTGGGGAGGTTCTGGGGGAGGGACAAGGTGTCTGGGGGTGGTGAACTGGTGCAGCCAGTGGGATTTGGTCTTTCACCTGGACCTGCGTGGGAAGAGGAGAGAGCTGACTCTTCCCAAGTTATCCTCTGCTCTCCACATGCACACCATGCTCCCGCACAGATGAAGAAATGTAGTTAAATAGTTGTTAAATAGAGATGTGCTTTGAATACTTTACATAGTATCTTTGAGTTTGAGGCCAACCTGTTCTACACAGGTTGCAGGACAGCAAGGGCTACACAGTGATACCCTGTCTCAAAAATCAAAAAAAAAAAAAACCCAAAAACCAAAGTCCATAGGTAAACATTCAAGTATTTGGTGTTTGTTACCAATTCAGCAATTGGAGAAGCTGAAAAGGAGGGACACACACACACGCACATACACACGGTCTCACTATGTAATTCTGGCTGGCCTCGAGCTCACAGAAATCTGCCTGACTCTGCCTCCTGAGTGCTGAGATCAAAGGTGTGCACCACTGTGTCCCTCTGTATATATTCTTTTTAAAAGTATATTCCTGCTAGTGGGTCATATTGTAGCTCCACATTTAAATTCCATTTTACAGTTTCAATAGCAATGTCCGTCCTGCTCCTTCCCTACACTTGCTACTTTCTATCGTGGGCCTCTCTCATGGTTTAACATGTATCTGCAGTGTCTAATAATGTGGGGCATCTCCTCTTTGCCTGTTAGATAGTAACGATAGAGTGATGTATGTGTATCCTGTTTGGAAGGATGATTGGTTCCTTGGCCCCCTTCCTCTTGGGCTGTTCACCCAGGCGGTTTAGTTCTTCATGTATTATTGAAGGCGTTAGACTAAAGCCTTGTCACATAATGACTCACAAGTGCTTTCTTCCATTATGGTGATTGAATTTAAATTTTATTTAATTTTTTTAAAAAGAGTTGTTTGCAGGGCGGTGGTGGCTCACGCCTTTAATCCCAGCACTCGAGAGGCAGAGGCAGGCGGATTGCTGTGAGTTTGAGGCCAGCCTGGACTACAAGAGCTAGTTCCAGGACAGGCTCCAAAGCCACAGAGAAACCCTGTCTCAAAAAACCAAAAAAATAAAATAAATAAATAAATAAAAATAAAAGAATTGTTTTATTTTTCTATCATGTGTGCATGTGTATGGGTGTGTGTATACCCGAGGAGGACAGAAGAGGGTGTCAGGTCCCTCGGAGCTAGAGTTACAGGTGGCTGTGATCTGCCTGACCCAAGTGCTTGGAACTGAATTCTGGTCACCTGCAAGAACGGCAAGTACTCCTAACTGATGAGCCATCTCTACGGTACCATTTTATTTAAAGTTTTGATGATATGTAGTCTGCGTCCCTCTTCCTCTGTGGTTACTTGTACATGGTTACAGCTAAGGAAACTGTCTAATCTGAGGTTGCCAAGATGTCTACCTGTAGTTCTTCCTGCAAGCTTAGTTTTAGCTCCTCAGTTGAGGTGTTTGGTCCATTTTGAGTTACCCTGTAAGCCATCTTAGGTCAGTCTTTGCATGTAGATGACCGGTTGGCCCAGAATCCGTGACTGATTGAGTCTTCACACCTTTTAGCTCAGGCTGACCTCATGATCCTCCTGATTTAGCCTCCCAGGTATTGGAATTATAGGTGTGTGCCACCTCACCTGCTTGAGTCTTAATTATTCTTGATTTCATTTAACTATCCTAACTGACCTGAGACATATTTATTGTCATTATTAACTATATTTTATGGATTTTTAAAGCTGATTCTTTTTTTAAAGAAGATTTTGGGTTTTTATTTTTAAAATTATGCATACATATGTATGTCTGAATGAGTATGGTTCCCACAGAGTCTGGAAGAGAAGGTTCGATCCCCTGAAGTTGGTGCAGTGAGCCCCCTGACGGGAGTACTAGGAACCCCATCCACTCCTCTGGAAAAGCAGCCACTGGGCTCTCTCTCCAGCCTCATTTAATTTAAACATTGATAGCGGTCTGTGGTTATCTTACCAGATGATGGAAGCTGAAGTGGGAGAGAGGTCTGAGTCTCATGTGCTCTCTCCCAGTACGAGTTCTGTGTTCTAGGCCACGAGGCCCACGAGGATGCCAGCCAGGAGAGGATGTGGAGGGAGGGTGTGGCTTAAGACCTGAGTTCTTTTCAGGCAGTGAGCTCCAGGAAGCCTCTGTCTTTTGTGTTCCAGAGTCCTTGCTTGGGATGCGGAGCCATACAATGGAACTCTGCCCTTCAGGGATATGGGAGGGTGTTAGGGCAGTTTTCAGGGCCTTATGTCCCCACGTTGTCCCTGTCATGAATGGGTGGTAGAGGGGACACCATTTGGAAGAGTAGCATCTGAGTCATAGACCACCTGAGATGGAGGCGAAACTCCTTAGAACGACTCACCCTGTCCTGTTCTGTGGTTTCTCCAGTTCTGGACTTGAGCGACCCCTTCAGCACTGAGGTGAAGCCCAGAATCTTGCTCATGGGTCTCAGAAGGAGCGGCAAGTCGTCCATACAGAAGGTTGTCTTTCACAAGATGTCCCCGAGTGAGACCCTGTTCCTGGAAAGCACCAACAAGATCTGCCGGGAAGATGTCTCCAACAGCTCCTTTGTCAACTTTCAGATTTGGGATTTCCCAGGGCAGATTGACTTTTTTGACCCTACCTTTGACTACGAGATGATCTTCCGGGGAACAGGAGCGCTGATCTTTGTCATCGACTCCCAGGTACAGACTCTCCACAGGTGGCACCTACCTCCCCACATCCATCCACATCCATTTGCAGTGGTTTTTGTAAAATTGTGTGTGTGTGTGTCTGGTGTGTGTGTGTGATGCACATACAAATGTGTGTGCAAACTTGCGTTCATGATAGCCCACATGTATGTAGGGTCAGAGTCTCCAGAGTCTCCTTTCTTGCACCTTGTGGGCTCAGGGGATCAAACTCTTTGTCAGGCCTGAGCCAAGCACCTTTACCTGCTGAATCATCCTACTGGCCCAGTGGTTTAGGTTTTTAAATCTGCAATAGGCCTTTCTATCAAACAAGGATTTCCCAGAGCCCTCAGATTCTGCAGAAAAGGCTCCCTGTCAGTCATACCCACACTCACTTAACCCATAAGGTCATATACCTGGTGCGGTAGTTCGAATGTAATTGGCTCCCATAAGCTCATAGGGAATGGCGCTATTGGGAAGAGTGACTTCTTTGAAGTAGGTGTGGCCTTGTTGGAGGAAGTGTGTCACTGTGGAGGCGGGCTGTGAGGTGTCATTTATGCTCAAGCCACACTTAGTATCTCAGACCACTTCCTGTTGCCTGCATATCAAGATGTAGAACTCTCAGCTCCTTCCCCAGCACCATGTCTGCCTGCACGCTGCCACGTTCCACCATGATGATAGTGGGCTGAACTTCTGAACTGTAAGGAGCCACCTCAATAAAATGTTTTCTTTTATGAGAGCTGCCATGGTCGTGGTGTCTATTCACCCTAAAAATAGAACCCTAACTAAGAACCTGGGAAACTTCGTAGATGTAGGGCAGATCCCAGAAGGGTGTGGAATGATTGCAGTAAGTTTACTTAGAAGGTTACGTGTTACAATATTTATTATTAAAGTAGATAAAATTCTAAGTGAAGATTTTCTTCTGAATCAAAATATTATTTTAACTTATTATTTTGTCTGTATGGGTGTTTTACCTACATGTATGTCTGTGAACAACCTTTATACCTGGTGCCTGTAGAGGCCTAAAGGAGATGTGGGATCCCTTGGAGTTATAGACAGCCGTGAGATGCCCTGTGGGTGCTGGGAATTGAACCTGGGTCTTCTGGAAGAGCAGCCAGTGCTCTTAATTACTGTACCATCTCTCTAGCCCTTGAATCAAATTATTACTAGTAGTACACACTTGATTATGAACACTCTTTTGTGTGTTTTGTAGATGGCTGTTGAAATGTGAGGTAGGTATCTTGTAGGAAGATTTTTTGGTTTATTTTCCACGGTTCACACCTGTGTTTGAATTGCCAGTTCCACTTTTGTTCTTTGCTCCTATAGCTGTGTTCACATAGATAACTTGGGGATATAGGGATATAGGGTGAGTTTCATCATAGCATTTATGTAAGAATTTAAAATCCTTCCAAATTGTGTCTCCTATATTATCTAGTTTTCTGTCATGAAAATTATTTTTAGTAGTTTATTAACAGTTCTACAGTGTAATCCTCCTTCAACTTGATTGTCAGCAAAGGGCAGGGAGACATTGACTGGTGAGGAGCCCTGTTCCCCAGCCATTAGTCTTTCTCTCCATCCTCTGCAACTGGGGCCTTGCCATTGGGCTCAGTGGGAGGAGGAGGGAGGGAGAGCAGGCTGGCCAGTGCTGGGTGAGGCAGGTGGGTGTGGTTGGGGCCTTAGAGAGTGTCTGAGACTGAGGTGCTGGCTAGAGGATTTCCCAGGCCTAAAGGGAGCAGCTTCTCGAGGGAATGCCAAACCCAGTCTAGAGTGGCGTTCAGAGAGTTCCCTGAAATAAACTGCCCCTGCCATCCGTCAGCCTTCCAGGGCGTGCATAATACAGAAGGAGCATCTTCAGCAAACCCTCGCTCTAGGAGGCTGCTCTGTGTGACCAGCTCCGAGAACGGGGCTCAGCGTTCAGGGATTCATTCTTCCTTCGGTGAGAGGTCTGTAGAGGGAGGGACTGAAATACAGTGCGAGGGAGAGACTGAAATATAGTGCCAGACCTTTAGTGGGTTCCCCAGGCCCACCTGGAGCTTGTGCCCAGACCCTTCACATGCCTGGGCAGTCGGAAGCTGCTCTCCTGGCACTCCAGCGTGTACAGACCTGTTTTCTGGCCAGTCTTCCTGTCTGTGTGCCAGCACTATAAATCTGGGAGCTCGGGGCCCAGGGGAGTGACTAGCATGTGCCTAGTACAGGTCAGGGAACCCTCTTCCCTTGAGTCAGCCTGTGCTGTTTTTGTAGCTGTTTAAGTAGCTGCCTATGAGTAAGCGGATTCTACCAGGGCTAAAGATCATTTTTGATGATAACTTGGTAAATACTCAGGTACCATACTGTGCTGTGTAGCAGCTCCAGTGCAGATCTAAGGCATTTATGATATGGCTGTAATTTAGCCCCCAAATAAGTATATTTACTTATTTTTAACTTTTCATTGTTTATTTTTAATCATGTGTGCATGTGTCTCAGTGTGTGGGCCTGCATGTATGCATGTGTCTCAGTGTGTGGGTTGACATGTGTACCTGTCTTAGTGTATGTGGGTCTGTGCACATGAGTGCAGGTTCTTGCAAAGACCAGAGGTGTGTGCTCTCCTGGAAGCAGCGTTTTAGGTGATTATGAGCTGCCCTGCTTAGGTGCTGGAACCTGACTCTGGTCCTCTGCTGGAACAGCGGGTGCTCGTGACCACCATGCTGTCTCTCCAGCCCAAAGTTGCCTATTTTTAGCTAGGCAATTTTATTTAAACATAAAGCAGGCTTGTCATTTAGGTTGGTAATTGTGTTTCTGGTTTTATGGTTTTTTTAAAATTTACTGCAGGTCACAGGAAAGTCTAATAATGTTTGAGAAAGATCCTCCTTTCTTCTCTTTCCTCCTGTCTTCCTTCTTCCCTTTCCCTTTCCCCTTCCCCTTTTTCATACCTCTTCTTTCTCTGAGACAGGGTCTTACACTGGTGCTCAGGCTGGACTTGAATTCACAGCAGCCTTCTTGCCACACACACACACACACACACACACACACACACACCCCCTACCTTAGCCTCTTAGGGAATGCTGGGATTACAGGTATGAGCATCTTGCTACACACACACACCTGCGCCTCAGACAAGGTCTTTCTAGATAACCTTGGCTGTCCTGGAACTTGATTTGCAGACTAGGCTGGCCTCAGACTCACAGAGATCTGCCTGCCTCTGCCTCCCAAGTGCTGGGATTAAAGTCATGCACCAGCATCCCCAGACTAAAGTAACACTTATTAAAAGAGGTTCTCACTGTCAAGCCTGACTGTATGAGTTTGATCGCCAAGATCCACATGGTAGACAGAGAGAATTGATTCCTGCAAGTTGCCCTCCACACACATGTGCATGCACACACACATACCCAAACAAACAAATAAATGTAGAAATGATTGATTGAGTGGTCAGGAGTGTTGCTCAGAGCACTAGCCTACTGTACATAATGCCTGGAGTTTGATTCCCCCCCACACACACACACAAAGGAAAAGCAGTATTGAGTCCTCTTACTAATAATAATGAAGGGCCTTAAGAGGTAGCTCAGCAGTTAAGAGCATTTGCTGCTCTTGTGGAAGACCCAGGTTTGATTCCCAGTACCGACATAGTGGCTCGCAACCATCTGCAACTCCAGTCCCAGGGAATCTAGATATTGAGGGCACTTCATGCACATGGTACACAGGCGTACCTACGGGCTTGTCTCACACACATTTAAAGAAATCTTTATAGATTGACTAAGTGGTTTCAGAACCTAATGCTTGTCGGTGGAAGCAGTGTTTGCTGGGCTATTGCCTGATGTTCCTAGGAGTAAAAAGAGGAAACCCTGACTTCCAGGAAGCCTCTCAATGCACCCGTCCTTTTCTGCTCTCTGTCCCTCCGATTCCTCCTTCCTTCCTGTTAAAAATAAGCATTATCAAGCATTTCTTTGACAGTTGTTTTTGACACAGCATCTCACTAAGCTCTGGATGGCTTGGAACTCTCTGTAGACCAGGCTGGGCTTAGGTTAACAGAGATCCGTCTGCCTCTGTCTCCCAGGTGCTGAGAAAGATGTGTACCACCACAACTGGCTAAGTTGTTTGTTTGAGACAACATCTCACTGTGTAACCCTGGCTAGTCTGGAACAACCCAACCTGGCCTCCAACTATTAGATTTGCCTGCCTCTGTCTCCTAAATGCTGGAATTAAAGGTGTGTGCCACCATGCCCAATTTAAGGTGTATTTTTTAAAGATTTATTTATTTATTTAATATATATGAGTGCTCTATCTGCTTGTACACCTTTATGCCAGAAGAGGGCATCAGATCCTGCTATAGATGGTATAGATGGTTGTGAACCACCATGTTTTTGCTGGGAATTGAACTCAGGACCTCTGGAAGAGCAGAGCCATCTTAACCATTGAGCCATCTCTCCAGCCTCCTAAGGTTTGTTTTTTAAGTTGTATATGTGTGATTATGTGTGTGTGAGAGAGAGAGAGAGAGAAAAAGAGAGAGAGAGATAAACTCTGCAGAGTTCTCTCCTTTTGCCTTTAGATGTGTTCCAGAGATCAAACTTAGGTTACCAGGCTTGCAGGTGGTGTGCCCCTACCCACTGAGCCATCTTGCTGGCTCCCCTTTCTCAACTCTAAGCAGGGCACGTGTGGTCTGAAACCACACACTGTTTCCCCATGAATCCCTCACAGTCAGCTTCCAGAGAGAAAGGTGTTTTCACAGAATGTCGTGAAGGAAAAAGAAGGAAGCCCAAGTGATTTCCCTTGAGCTGAATGCTTGCCGCCTGCTCTGCAGAGAACTCGGAGTCTCCACATCTCCTGTAGCTGGTCCACACACTGCTGTGGAGCTGGAGTTCCCAATCACCATGGGAGTGAGGATGGCCCGACTCCTGATCGAGTAGCAGAGTAGAAAATGGAGTCTATGTTTTGCTTAGTTTGGTTGAAGACAGCAAGAGTGAGCAGAATGGGAGTGCTGGAGCCATGGCTCAGCAAGGAAGAGCGCTTGCTGCGCTAGTATGAGCACTGAAGAGGATCTGAGTTCAAATCCCAGCTTCAGCGTAAAAAAAGCCCTGGATGCCACATGCATATTGGAAAATTCAACACAGTAGGGTAGAGCAGAGACAGGAAGGTCACTGGGGCTTGCTGCCTGTCAGCAGAGCTGCAGACTCGATGAGAGACTTAGTCACAGAATCAGGTGGCGTGATAATGCAAGGGTGCATGCACACGTGCATGCATATATGTGCATACACTGTGTGCGTGCAAACACACACACACACACCCCGAAAAACATGACGTCTGGGGGGGAAAGCATCTGTAATCCTCTAGTAATTACAGTACTTGTGTTGAACCTAGAGCTTGAGTGCTGGGTAAGCGTTCTGTCACAGTGCTCCACTCTTGAGCCTTTATAATTTTTTTTAAGATTTATTTATTATTTATTTATATATTATGTATAAGTGTTATATATAATAACATGTATGCATGCATGCCAGAAGAGGGCACCAGATCTCACTGTAGATGGTTGTGAGCCACCATGTGGGTGCTGGGAGTTGAACTCAGGACGTCTGGAAGAGCAGCCTGTGCTCTTATTCTCTGAGCCATCTCTCCAACCCCCAGCCTTTTTGTTTTGAGATAAGAGCTCACTAAGTTGACCAGGATGACCTCAGACTTGTGCTCTCATACCTTGCCTGGGTGGATAGCTAGGGTTGCAGGCTTCTACCATTGGACCCCACATTTTCTTCCTTTCAATGGCATTTTAGTTTTTAGGGTCTTTTAGGGAAAGGGCAGATTCTGCCACTGACCTGCTGTCCCAGTCCCTCATTTATTTACTGATTTTAAATTACGTGTATGTCTCTGTGTGCATGAGTGCAGATGCCCAAAGGAGGCCAGCAGATGGTGTCAGGTCCCCTGGTCCAGGTGGTGGGAAGCCTCCCCGTCTGGGTGCTGGGAACTGCGAGAGCAGATGCTCTTACTGCCCAGCCGTCTCTCCAGCCCCTCCAGTGCCTCGTCGCCAGTCATTAAGGTTATGTATATACTATTTCATCTGTTTGTGTGAGCTAGGTGCGGTGGCACACCTTTATCCCAGCACTTGAGAAGCAGAGTAAAGCAAATTTCTTGTGAGTTTGAGGCCAGCTTGTTCTACATAGTTCTAGGACACCAGGGTTATGTAGAAAGACCCTGTCTCAAAAAAAAAAAAAAATCTCACGTAATCAGGTTGCTTTTTACATTTGTCAGGGTGTTTAACATATTCTAGTATTTTCTTTGAATATTGAGTGACTTTGCTCACAGACCTGCCCCTTAAGGTGTTCTTTCTCCTTAGTTACAGATGTTAAGTGGTATTCAGGTGGAAGCTCCGCTCAGTCCCTTCCAATCTCTCTCCACACCCTGCCCCACCTCAGAAAACCTGCCAAATGGTGGCTCCTCCCCCAGAGATGCTCAAGACCACTCCTACAGGGTATTTTAACTGCCCGCTAGAGACCAACCATATGATTTTTCAGTCTTTTCTCCCCATCTCCTCCCTGGGGGCCGAAAAATCATCTGGGATCCTTTTACCAATAAACAAGGACTTTTACCTTTAATTCAGTTTGATTTGGATTACAGTGTTGGCGGAGAGGCTTAATATCAGGGTACAGAAACCTTTCAAGTGGTAGCATTTGGGACATAATTTACACACAACAGAATGCTCTCCTTTTAAGCACATACTTTAAGGGTTACAAATGTATCGCCCATGTAACCACCCACATCAAAGACTCTTTCAGGGCTCCCTGGGGCCGGTTCATATACTGTGCCCCCAGTGCCCAGCCCCAGGCAACCACAGCTGTGCTTCTTAGACCTATTTGCTGCTATTGGGTGTAACTTTAATTTTAATGCTTAGTCTTCTGGCCTGCTGTCCAGTGTGTCACTTTCTCTTAAACATAGTTCAGAGCACGAGGACGAGAAAGGATTCGTTTGTTATTTTTGTCTCATGTTAGTTTCCTGCTCATATGTTTAATATTTTGACTCATTTATAGATAAGGCTTTATTTTCATTGGTAGAGTTGGAGAATAGACAAATGCAAAAATCAAACACCTCAACCCATCAACAAACAAACAAACAAACCTTCAGTTTTTGTCATCTGTGCTTTGTGTATTTTCCAGGTTTGGAATCAGAACAGAGGTAGGGATGGATGGTTGGGGAGATGTTACAGAGCCCATTCTACAGATGCCCCCACCTCTGTGTGTGTGTGTGTGTGTGTGTGTATGTTTGTGTTTTGTTTGAGACAAGGTCTCACTGTGTAGCCTTGGATGGCCTGGAACTCGCTTTGTAGACCAGGCTGGCCACAGAGATCTGCTTGCTTCTGCTTCCTGAGCCCTGAGATTAAAAACATGTGCCACCATGTCTGACTCTTTTTACTTATTTATTTTTAATATTTTATTTATTTTTAATTTAATTTAATTTTTATTTTTTTCTGTAAAAATAAGACCTTTCAAACTAGCAGTAATTCAGAGATCTGAGTAGCCAGATGTTGTGAGGGTCTTCCCAAAACAGGAGGCACTGCACATACTGTTCACAGAAACACAGCTGTGACTTTATAGCAGCCTTTGGGGCAAGCTGTGTGTTCATGAGACATCCCTGAACTGACAGGTCATTGGATCAACAGGTCATATGTGACATGTGATGAACCATCTATATAGTAAAATTTCAGAATGACTCTCCCAGATATAACACTGAATGAAAAAGACACATATACAACTTGTTTCATTTTGGTTTTTACATTTATTTATTCAGAGCATGTGCCATGATATTTCTGTGGAGGTCAGAGGTCAGCTGGAGGGAGCCATTCCGCTCCTACCATATGGATCCTGGGGATTGAACTTAGGGCTTCAGGCTTGTTTGGATTGCCACTCTGCCTTCTTGCTAGCCCACAACTTGAATTTTTGTTTTTAAAAACAAACTTTGGGAAGTTTTTATAGATGAAGAAAACATTTCTGATCTACTTTTCCCCCGGTCTCCTCTGGCTTCTCGTGGTATCAGGACCCCCTGGGCCAACAATTGCCAGCGTGCATGTTCTCTGTAGGATATTCCACATGGTGTGTCTGATTCAGTATTACTGCGACCGTAGAGCGGAACATCGGCTTTGGCCAACACGGCACGGAATTCTATTCCAGACTTCCTTGAAGCAGGGCCATTATTAGCAAGGTCCACCAGTGTCGCTCTGCCTTGCCTGGTTGTCTTTAGAGCCTGCTGTACCCCAGCACGCGCTTTCTTCTCTACAGAACAAGTTGGAGCCTAGCACCGATCATCTCAAAGACGTTCATCTTTGCTTCCACCGTGTGTTGATTGTAGTGTTAAGGGATGGGTGGGGTAGATGTGCTCCAATAGAAGTGACTTCAAAGGCTGCGGGACAGAGGCTGGACTGTGAGGAAGGGGACAGATGGGGCTTTGATGGTGATCCTTCAGGTTTTTTTTTATTTTTATGGTTTATTTAACTTTATTCTATGTGCATTGGTGTGAAAGTATCAGATCCCCTGCAACTGGATCTTCAGACAGTTGTGAGCTGCCATATGGGTGCTGGGAATTGAACCCGGGTCCTCTGGAAGAGCAGTCAGTGCTCTTAACCACTGAGCCATCTCTCCAGCCCCCGTGATCCTTCAGTTTGTTTCTTGTCCCACCACCTCCTCTCTCCTAAGAGAAGACTTTTCTGTATAGAACTGGCTGTCCTGGAACTCACTCTGTAGATCAGGTTGTCTTCCAACTCAGAAACCTGCCTGCCTCTGCCTTCTGAGTGCTGGAGTTAAAAGTGTGCACCACCACTGTCTGGCATCTTTTTCTTATTTAAAAGATTTGTTTACTTATTTATTTTGGCATCCAGACTCAGATGCCATAGTGCTCATGAATACTAGGCGAGGAAGGGATCTACCATTGAGCTGTATCTCCATCTCTATTTTTTGTTTGTTTGTTTTGAGACAGACTGGCCTGTAATTCATAGCAGTCCTCCTGCCTCAGCCTCCCCACTGCTAGGATTAAAGGGGTGAGCCACCATTCCATACACTCATAGTTTGACCACTAAACAGAAAGACAGATGTGCAGGTGTTTATTATTTTATTATTAGCCATAAGAAGGAGAAGAGCATGGCATTGTGGTATTTGAAACAATTGCTCTAGACCAGAAGTCTCAAACTCTCTGTACAGGGCTGGAGGTGGAGGCTCTGGTGACGGCACTGTCTTTGGGAGTCTCTGAGGAAGACTCCACACCTCTGCACTGTGGCACCGAGCAGTTCGGGAGATCATACAGACAGGCAAGTATGGCTCAGCTGACTTACCTTTTCTTAGCTACAAAAGCCCGTGGGAGAGCTGCAGTCTCTGGATTAGTATTGAACTCCTTCCCCTCCTCCCACCCAGCCTTCTCATGTCTCCATAACGTCCTTGAGAGCCTTGGGGAGCTGGGAGGCATCCTATTCCATGGAGGACATAGGTACTGGTTCAGATTCTATTCCTGGAATTGTGGCTCCTATCTTATGGCTGTCAACCAGCAACCTACACCGTGACTACCCAGATCAGCTGGATTTTTTTTTTTTTTAGCTGTAAAATCTCATCTCTTTGTTAGCAAACTTAGGTTTGTATACTTGAAGTCCATGATGTCGGAATTTTGTTATTGTTGTTGTTGTTGTTGGGAGTTTGGCAAAATATTTTTGGGGATCGTAACTATGTGTTTCCAGGAGATGAGTGTGTCTAGAAGGTTCTGGAAACAAAGCTGAAGGCATGACCTTTGTTCCAGGATGACTATATGGAAGCACTGGCCAGGCTCCACCTCACAGTGACCAGAGCCTACAAAGTGAATACTGACATTAACTTCGAGGTGTTTATTCATAAAGTGGATGGTCTGTCAGATGATCACAAAATTGAAACCCAAAGAGACATTCACCAGAGGGCAAACGATGACCTTGCAGATGCTGGCTTAGAAAAAATTCACCTGAGGTAAGAGCCGACACTGCTTAGGGTCTGGGTCCTAAGAAAGGCAGGAGCCAGTGGACTTGGGTTTCAGTGACCACAGCTGGCTGGGTAGGGACTGGTAGGCATGGCTGGTGTGGATTTACTTGTTTACCTGTATTCAAAAACGTTGTGTACTTGCTAAATGCTAACCTTTGGCAAAAATAGTGTTTTGTTTTATTCTTGTATTCAACAAGTTGTCAAAACTAAACTTCTCATCATACATGAAAAACACAACAAAACCCATGACTCTAACCCAGGATGCTAACTGATACTCAATAATAGCTACTGCTAATAGGATGGTATTTATAACCTCAAACAGACGAGGCTGAAAATCATTAGGATAGGAATTCAGAGGCAAATTTCTCCCATCTATTTTGTGGGGTAGGATAGTACATAATCATTGACTTTGCAAATTGGGAGATGAAAAAAATTGGCATGCTTCAGGATCAGTAATGTAAAAATTACTAATGAGGCACCAGGCGTGTGTGGGGTTGAGTGCAGAGTCTCTGCATGGTGTAAGCATGCTCACACAGGGTGGCCTGCTTGCCGGTCAGTGCAGACTGAACCCGGCCCTAGCACTAGGGAGGGATAGAGGCTGCCTGCTAGGACATACTTGTTTTTGACTAATTCATTATGAATTCTGAAAGGGGCCTGGTACTTGCATGTTAAAATTGTACATAAGATCATTGGCATTAGTGACAGAGCCTAAAACAACCGCTCGGTCAGGGGGAACCTGATGAAATACCGCCTTCTCTTTCAGCTTTTATCTGACAAGCATTTATGACCATTCAATATTTGAAGCCTTCAGTAAAGTGGTTCAGAAACTGATCCCACAGCTCCCGACGCTGGAGAATCTGCTGAATATCTTTATCTCAGTAAGTAGATGGTTTGCTCCTGCTCAAGTCATTTGCAGAATCCTAGAGCAACACAGCAAGAGTGAAAAGTTGTAATGCCTGCCTGCATTTCAGGCACTTCAGCATCGCTCCTGAAGGTCATCCCTACATTTTGTTTTAGGGCCTTTAAACTCTGGAAATGTGTGTTTCCCTGGTGCACTTGGATTGCTTATTCAAGCAGGAGGCAATCATTAGTATTAAGAGTCTTACCTTGGATATGGAGCAGAAAGCCTGGTTGGGGGCCAGCAAGTTTGCCAAGCCTCACCACCAGCATCCAGTCCAGACCACACGATACAAGGAGAGAATTAATTCCTTTCCAAAAGTTGTCCTCTGGCCTCCACATTTGTGCTGTTGCAAGTCCTAACCATCCTTGAAACAAAAATACGTGAATATAAGGAAATTCAACATTGTCTGAGCCTGATGAGCCCTACAAAGGCCAGGCTGAGAGTCAGGAAACACTGCCCGCGTGCTTTACCAAAGATAAATAACTTAGACCAATTCTGCCTTTCATGTGCTCTTTCAAATCCATCATAAAATGCATGACAGTAAAATTAAAATTGCAATAAAATGGTACAATAGGAGTTCCTGATAATTTTGGCTTATTTATATATTGCATTGGTGATGCCATATAATTTTTTTAAATCTTGAAAGAAATCATTTTATTCTAAAATTGTTGACTGTACACAGTAGAAGGCTTCACTGTGACAATTTCATGGAGGCTTACGTTGTTATTTAATGCACCCACCCTCCATGCTCCTGTTCCTTCCCCTCCATGTCCCCTTCCCTAATTAGTGCAGTAGAATATCATTTTTCATATAACCATGAAGTGGTCGGAACTTGCTGTTACTTTAAGGCATGTCTTTCCCCCACCCTGTCAGAATTCCGGAATTGAAAAGGCATTTCTGTTTGATGTGGTCAGTAAGATTTATATTGCAACTGACAGTACTCCAGTGGACATGCAGACTTACGAGCTCTGCTGTGATATGATCGATGTGGTGATTGACATCTCTTGTATTTATGGGTAAGCAAAGCATTATTTTTTATTGTAATTAGAAAAGTCCCCCATTCCCCCCCCAGACAATGTATTCTGATTATGCTTTCCCCTTTTCCAAATAAAACATTCTTAAAGGCCATAACTGTGCTGTCCTTCCCAGGGCTGGAGGTGTGGCTTAGTTATGAAACAAGTCCTGAGGACGGGGGAGGGGCCGGAGGACTGTCTCTTCATAGCTTCCAGGCATCTTTGCATTTATTCACTTGACTTTTGTACTTCTGTTTTAAATGACTGGGATCTATAAATAGATCATTTAAAATGCCAGTAATAGCAGGTAATTGTTGGTTACCTGCCTATTATGATTAAAACTTTGTTACATATATCATCTATAGTGGTCTGTTATTTGTTTTAATAAATAGAGCTTGCCTGAAGATCAGGGTGCAAAGTAGTCACACTTGTCAGCCATACAGGCCAGGGAGTGGTAGCACACACCTTTAATCCCAAGATTTGGGAAACAGAGGCAGATGGATCTCTGTGAATTCAAGGCTATCCTGGGCTACACAAGATTGAATCAACCTAAAAGAGAAACAGAGCTCACACAAAGGTGATCCCAGCACTTGGGATCCCACACCTTTAATCCCAGCACTAGGGAGGTGGAGACAGGAGCCGTGTGGCTGGGTGGAGAGGGATATAAGGGGAAGAGACAGGAACTTAGTGGAGAATGGGGTGTGGGGTGTGGGGTCTTCAGGATTTGTGGAGACAGGATCTCGCCCATTTTCGGTCTGAGGTAGAAGTAAGAGCCAGTGGTTGGCCGCTTTGCTTTTATGATCTCCAGGTTGAACTCCAATATCTGTCTCTGAGTTTTTATTATTCATGCTACAATCATTTAATTTAGTTGTCAGTTGTTCTGTGAGTTAGGGATTACTGTAATGATCTGTCCTGTCCCTTTAAGAGACAAGCCACTCTTCAGCTTCCAGCCTGAGTCCTTTCCTTTTCTGTCTCCCTCTCGAAGAGGCAGCTTCTGTCTCTCCCCACTTCTCCCCTTCCCCTCTTCTGTTTCTCTCTCTCTCTCTCTCTCTCTCTCTCTGCCTCTTTGATCTTTTCCCCATCTCCCCTTCTCTTCCATAACCCACTAAATAAATATCCAACCTCACTCTGCATGACATGCCTATCCATGTCTCTGTCTCTCGCCCACTTTGTGGCTCCCTGCCTGGGACCAGCAGCCTTTGGAGACCTGCTACGTGGTCTCGTGGTGTGCCCATCTGTCTGTCTCTCCTTGTGGGACTCTCTGCCCCATCGAGGTCTCTCACCCACCATGCGGCTCCCTGCCTGGTACTCGTGGCCCACTGCAGCTACTCAGGGAACCGCACCATCCATGCCTGGGATTAGCTGCTCTTGGGACCACTGCCCACTGCCGCTGCTTGGTGACCTGCAGCATTTCTGCCACTGCAGCCACTCGGGGATCTGCAGCATTTTACTTAATTCATTACAATTACTATACTTGGTTTACAGACACAGAAACGGACTTTAGAGTGGTGGCTTTTCCAGTAGCTTCTCTTTCTGTCAGCAAGAAAGACTAGACTTTGAACCTGGTCTAAACGGTCGTGGTCAGATGCTGAGAAACCTGCACACACAGTGTGCCCCATGGGGTAAAAATAGACCCACAAGCATGGAGATCATTTCCATTACCCTGTCTGGTAAAGAAAATACCTGCTCAGTACTTTTTAAAATTTATTTTAATTGTCTGGGTAGCAGAGACTTATAATACCAGGCAAATGACATCTGCTAATTTTTATTACGGCCTTAACAATTCATAGAAACCAAAACTTCCTAAAATAATATTAGAGAGTGGAGAAAGTTGTATTTTTTGTTTTTGTTTTTCAAGACAAGGTTTCTTTATGAAACAGTCCTGGCCGTCCTGGAACTCTCACTCTGTAAACCCAGGCTGGCCTCAAACTCACAGAGATCCACCTGCCTCTGCCTCCTGAGTGTTGAGGCGTGGGCCACCACTCCCCCCCACCCTTTTTGGTTGGAACGTTGTATAACTAAAGATAGAAGCAGTCTCCATGCTCGGCAGTATGCTGAGCAAGTTTGTACAGTTGGAGTGTGAGCGAGCAGTTACCTAATGTCACACGTGGCCAGCTGCTCTCTTAGACCTTGCATTTTCACCCACTCTGCTCTCTGCCTTACACCCCCGACATTCAGCCTGCTCCGTCGGCTTCTGGAAGTTTCAAGCTTAGCTACTTCTGTCTTCCATTATCTAAAAATTCTTTGCCCAGCCTGTGCGATTTTCTGTTACCTCTATTACATATACGTTCATGTACATGCAAACACATGTGTGCATATAACATGCTTACTCCTAAGGCTGTGGTAAGAACGAAAACACTGTTAATAGGCTCATAATGTTCCTGCCTTGATGAGGCCTAGATAAGTCGTAATTGTCATAATTTATTATTGTCATAAGACGTGGACATACGGCTTTACTGATAGACCTTCCTCGTGATTGTGACCCTGTGATAGTCTGTTATTTCTAAGATGTAAGTGGATGACCCTGAATTAGGCCTGGAAGCTGAGTGAGGCTGGTTACAGTCTCCGTTGCTATGGTAATCCAGTACAGTGAACAGCACAAATATCTGGCCCCATAGTTAATGATGTGCATGTTCATTATTGTGCCGTGTGGCAATTAGACAGAAGTGGTTAGTTTGGGTAAATGATGTTAATCAGAGGTGCTTGCACCAGCTAAAGCGAACATGAGGAAAGGCAGTTGGGCTTCGTCAGAGATGACTTTTCTGGAGTGGAGGCTGGGGTTCTGAGAACCCGCAGATTCAGTAAGAACGGGTTTGGATCACAGTGGTTTGTGGGTTCTAGAGTTTCCTCAGTGTGCTTGCTAGTTTTACTTCAGCTTAACTCAAACTAGAGTCAGCAGGGAGGACGGAGCCTCAGTTTAGAAAATACCTTTATAAGGTGGGCTGCAGGCAAGCCTGAGGGCTTAATTCTCTTATTAGTATTTGATGTGGGAGGGCTCAGTTCATTATGGGTGTGGCCATCTTGGGCTGATGGTCATGGGTTCTAAGAAAGCAGGCTGAGCAAGCCATTAAGCAGCTCCCCTCCACATCCTCTGCATCAGCTCCTGCCTCCAGGTTCCTGCCCTGTTTGATTTCCGGTCCTGACTTCTTTCGCTAATGATCAATGATACGGAAGTGCAAGCAGAATAAACTCTTTCCTCCCCAAGCTGTTTGGTCATGGTCACAGCCATAGCCAGCCACCCTGAGACACTCAGCTACCGGAGCAGCCGTGAGCCTGCTCAGTAACCAGCAAGGTGGGAGCTGGAATGTGGGTGGAGGCTGGGGTCCTAGCAGGCAGTCCAGGAAGTAGGTGACCTGGGACAGGAAGTCTTCCTGCCCTTTCTCAGCTGCCCCCTGGAGACCAGGTGATTTGTTTCCAAAGGACTCTCTCAGCTGAGGCTCTGCATAGTTAGCAGCTTCACACACACACACACACACACACACACACACACACACACACACACACACACACACACACACACACACACACACACACACACACACACACACACACACACACACACACACACACACACACACACACACACACACACACACACACACGTATTCCACCTTCATGTGTTTTCCTTGCTTATAGATGGAAAAGTGAACAATTTCAGTTGCAAAACTTAACAACTTTGTTCTTGTACTTTTTTTGGTTCTTCTATTTTGTCTGCTGTGTTACTTTTTGTGGTTGTAAAAGTAATACTTTTTACAAGCGTAAAAAGTGAACCAGCTTGGGATCAGGGATGCGAGCTCAGCGATAGGGCACTTGCCTGGCCTGCTGGAAGCCTGCTTTCGATCCGAACTAAAAGCAAAAGCCAAGAAGTCCGTAACCTCACTGTCTAGAGACAGTCACTGTGCGCACGTTTAGAAACATTTTGTTAAAAATTTTATGAACATTAGTATTTTGCCCGCATGTATGTTTGTGTGAGGGTGTCGGGTACCCAGACAGTTGTGAGTTGCCATGTGGGTGCTGGGAATTGAACCCGGGTCCATTTTGAAGAGCAGTCTGTCTCTTAACCTCAGAGCCATCTCTCTAACCCGAAACCTTTATGTTTTGTCTGCATGTGTGTATATGCACCACATGCATGCCCGGTACCCTCAGAGTTTATGTCCTTCGTGGGGATTTACCAGTTTTAACCACGTTGACACCTTTGCTCTTATTTTCCTGATACAGAGCTAGCATTTGTGTTTTAGCTGGACTGTTGGGAAATTGGTTGCAGATCTATTGATTCTTTGTATTTCCTGAGAATAAGGACACCTTGTTGCAGGACAATGAAATCGAGCATGTCTAGCCTACTCTGTTATCTACTGTGTAGTCAGATTTTACCAGTCATCCTCCGGCACTGCCTTTTCTTCTGTGGAATTGTGGAGCTGGGGGATGGACCCTAGGGCCTCACATTGCTAGACGAGAGTGCTACCATTGACCTACATCCCCAGCCTTTGTTTTTTTTTTTTTTTTCTTTTCAAGACAGGGTTTCCTGTGTAGCCCTTAGTGTCTCAGAACTCACTATATAGACCAGGTTGACCTCGAACTCACAGAGATCCCCCTGCTTCTGCCTCCCAAGTGCTGGGATTAAAGGCCTGCGCCACCACCACCCTTCTTATCCACAGCCTCTTAATTCGGTTTTCTAGTAGTCTCTCCTCTGGCTCAAGTCAAGCCCAAGCATTTGTTGGTCTGGTCTGTGTGAACTCTCTTTGGAGTTCCTTTCCCTTACTTTTGGCAACCTAGCTGTTCCTTTGTACAAAAACAAGATGCCTTTGGCCACGGAGGCCCGAGGGCTCACCCCACCTCCACTCATGTTCCTCAGGCACCTCGAGAGTTGCCAGCTCCACAGCCCCCACTCACTGTGCTGGTAAAAGGGTGACTATCAGGGCGGCCACACCTCCAGTGCCTATGCTACTGTGATCTTTTCCCCAAAAGCACTCCACGCATAAACGGTCTGTTAGGGTGATAGTTTTCTGTGTGGTAAGGTGGGGGGGTCTCTTGCTGGGTTGCAGTTTGTAGTTCTTTCTTGAAGGTCAAATGCATTTTGGTTTCTCTCTCCATTTAGCCTCAAAGAAGATGGAGCAGGAGCCCCGTATGACAAGGAGTCCACAGCCATTATAAAGCTGAATAACACAACGGTTCTTTATTTAAAAGAGGTCACAAAGTTCTTGGCGCTCGTGTGCTTTGTCAGAGAAGAAAGCTTTGAAAGAAAAGGTAATTTTGGGTGTGATTTGCAAGAACCGCCTCAGTCCGCGCTGCCTCTGTCGCCTGTCGAATGTGCGTAGACACGGCATGCCCACCAAGCCTCTGCTCTTGGATTAGCAGGCGTGAGGCAAACCCTGCATGAGTGCGCATCTGGACTGCCTGGCCCTGGTGTGCAGCCATGACTGGGATGATGTGGAAGGAGAGCCAGAATCCTCCACGGGGCTTTGGCTTTCACTTCGCCAGGCTCTTATACCAGGAAAGGATTTCTTAGCCTGTGTAGCAGGTGGGGGCCTGTCCCTGGGCCACGGTGTAGGTGTTTGGTGACCCTTGTAACCATTGTTCTCCACATTACAGAGGCCCTAGAGGTAGCTGGCATTTGTCTCCTGCTTAGCATTCATGTACTCTCTTCAAAGAACAGGGATGGAGTCATGATCCACACAGTGAAGGAATAACTGATACTATAAAAATGTCTTTAAGGGTCAAATTCAGAGCAAGAAAAAAGAAAAAAAAAATTGGATAATTGCTTTTACTTGAAACATACCCATCACCAACAACTGAATCTGACCTTTTGTTGTTGTTGTTTGTTTTTTCGAGACAGGGTTTCTCTGTAGCTTTGGAGCCTGGCCTGGAACTAACTCTTGTAGACCAGGTTGGCCTCGAACTCACAGAGATCCGCCTGCCTCCGCCTTCCCGAGTGTTGGGATTAAAGGCATGCCCACCACCACCTGGCCTTTATTTTTTAAATGATGTCAGTGTGGTTAGGGCTGTTTATTGGTAGCTAGGGAGTAGTTTACTACTGTGAACAGTGCTTGTCCATCTGCTCAGAGACATGGACTTGACCCCTGTGCTACAGAGAGCAAAGCTAAGCAAAGGCAAGCCAGCGAGGCACAGCAGAAATAGCTGCGGTAGCGGCTTCAACTGTCCTGTGACCACTGAATGCTCATGATCAACTTGTTCTAAAATAAGGAACTCATAAAGAACAAAGTGAGGCTTCACATCCGAGCTAAGTCGTGTCCATTTCTGAGAGTTTTTTTCTTGCCCTCTTTCTGTCTCTTTACTTTATCCCTTCGTTCTCAACAAAACTGGTTTCACTGTTGGTATGGTTTCATAGAGGTTTTGTTGTTTTTTTTTCTCCGCTTTTCCCATATTTAGTTTCACAGTAACAAAGAGAATACAAAGAGTATTCTCTCTCTCCCTCTCTCTCTGTGATATATGCGTGCATTGTATGTGGTATATCTGTGTGGTATATGTAGTATATGCCTGTGTTGTTTGTTGTGTATTAGTGTGTTGTAGGTGGTGTATTCTTATGTTATATACATGTGTGTATATATAGTATATACCTATATATGTATATAGTATATATAATATATTTTGTGGTATACATATAGTGTTCGTATGTATACTATATATAGTATATATGGGTGTTGTATATAGTGTATTCATATGTTATATGTGGTATATGCATGTGTTGTATTAGTATATTGTATGTGGTATATGCATGTGTTAGGTGTTATGTGCATGTGTAGTATATGGTATCTTTATGTATATACATATGTGTGAATGCATAAGAGCAGACAGAGACCAAGTGTTTTCCTCTGTCACTCTGCTTTATTTTCTTGAGACAGAGTTCCTCACTGAAACTGGAGCTCACCGTTTTCGGTTAGGCTGGCTGACCAGCATGCCAAGGGGGTGTCCTGTAAGTGCTTGCTCCCAGCCCCCACTCCGCCAGCAGCACTGGTATAATGCCTCAGCTCAACAGGGTGGCTTCCAGTGAATATTAACAAAATATCTTTCAGACTCTCTGCTTAATATGCCCAGTTCCATCACCTGTTCTTATCAATGTTGAATTTTACTATTTTAGGAAGTTGGTTTTCATTTAAATTTGTATTTCCAGCCCTGAGGCTGTTTGTCTTCCAATGACTAACCAAACTGACTTTTGTATCATTTGTCCTCAAAAGCTGAGAGTGTTCATTTTTTGTTCTTCATCTCCATCTGCTAGAAGAAATAACAGATTATCCGTTAGATTATGGGCTTCCCTTGGGAAGATGGGCAGCAGGATTGGGCCAGTACACAGTGGTAGAGGCTTGCCTCTCGTGTGTGGTGCCGTAGATTCAATCCCAGTACTGAGCATCCCCTGTCAACAAATGAAGACAGGCAGGGCTGTACTTTGTTCTTCTCACTCGCTATATGGATGATTTTACTCAGACACAAAACTATAAGTGGCTTTGTTGCAAGCTGATAGCACCAGCTTGTGTCAGTTAAAGATGGCTAGCTAGGGGGCAGGAGAGGTGGTCCTCCCCAAGGATGAGCCCACCAATGGTTGTCCAGTGCCAAATGATCAGCCCGGAAAATAAGCATACAGGTGGCAGTCTAGGGATTGAGCAGAGCAGGCTATGTTTGGGAACATATACGTGTATACATATATGCATGAAGTAAGTGGAAAAAGTGGCCATGAATTTTGAGAGCAAGGAGAAGCAAGGAGGGAGGAAAGGGAAGGGAGAAATGTAACAAACTGTAATCTAAAGAAAGATGGCGAGCTAGTCTCTTGGAGGTGTAGGGCTAGGTGTGAGCACACACACAGACCTTCACATTCTAAATCTCATCCCACGTTTATTGTTGGTTGGTATTTCCTGTGCATTTTGGAAGCTGAGGAAAACAAGGCCCACATCGATGCATAACTTCAGCTGGCAACAGGTTCTAAAGCTTAGGAACATTTGAGCTAGGCTGGAGAACTTGTTTATTGTGAACTAATTTTGTAATTAACTGAAAAGTCACAAAAATGGTAAATAATCTTCAGGTCCTCATCTGATCCCCTTTGACAACATTTGACCTGGGAATTGCCAGTTTCTAGTTGGGATGAACTTGTGCACACGGGCGAGAGTGCCATGCAGACATGCCGCCATGCCCTTCCCGCTCAGATGTTGCTCTTGTCTGTCTGCTCCCGGGGAACCTCTGCTCCCGGGGAACCTCTACTAAAGTCGTGTCAGGGTTCCCACTACAAAGTTTCTAAAGGTAAATGCTTTATGCTGCACAAATCCAGTTGCTCCTGTAGCCTTCACCATTAACTTTAATATCTGATGTGTAAAACTAAGTTTAAGTAGAAACTGATCATATAGATCTGTGGTGAATTATTATGAAGCAACAATGTCTGATGACAGGCAGGTTTTGTAGGATATAGTAAACTAACTAGAAACCTAGTTGTTGAGTTTAATTTAATGCTATGACTAAGGAATGTAGGGAAATGGGCACATGTAAAGTTTCATCATCTTTTTTTTTTTAATTGTTGTTTTGTTTTGTTTTCCCCAAGACAGGGTTTTTCTGTGTAGCCCTGGCTGTCCTGGAACTCACTCTTGATGTAGTAGATCCACCTGCGTCTGCCTTCCGAGTGTTGGGATTAAAGGCGTGCACCACCAATTCCCGGCCCCTCAGCTCATATTTAATGTGTGTGTATTGTGTGTATGCATGTGTGTTTGGTGGTGTCTTTCCATATTGTTTGCCTCAAAAAAAACTAATCCCTACCTAATTATTTAGTTATTTTTGAGACGGGGTCTCACTATGTAGCCCTGGCTGGCCTTGAACTCATAGATGGGTTCTGGGGAATTAAGGTTGTCAGGCTTGTGAAGCCAGCCCTTTCTGAAAATTAAAAAAAAATGTATTGCTATTATTGTGTGTGTGGAGTTGGTTCTCCCCTTCCACCGTCATTTGTGTTTGGGGGTGGAATTTAGTTGGGTCAGGCTTGCATAGCAAACACACCTGCTGAGTCATCTTGACAGCCTTGATTTATCTTAATTACAATTAGTCTTTAATCTGATTGATTAAAAAAGTTAGTGCAGTTCAGTGGTTTTTCACATCTTTGAGGGCACAGACACCTTTGGAAATGTGTGGAAAACTCTGAGAAGCTTCTGAAGTAGTCTTCAGGAAACACCCACCTCTCGCGGCCACCTGCCATGCTGGACCTGTTCCATGAGTGTGCCTCTGCTGCCCCCTGCTGGCGGTGGATGCCACGAGGGACAGGTTGTTTCTAGTGCCACCCATTTAAAGTGTCATTTTGTCTTCCTCTGCAGGCCTTATTGACTATAATTTTCACTGCTTCCGGAAGGCCATCCATGAGGTGTTTGAGGTGAGAATGAAGATGGTGAAATCTCGAAAAGCCCAGAGTCGTTTACGGAAGAAGAAAGGAGCTACTCCTAACGGGACCCCTCGCGTGCTGCTGTAGGGGGCTGTCAGGAGCCTGAAGCCACACATGTGATGGGGGTGCTGAGCCACACTGCACCTCAGGAAGGAGGAGCCTGCGACATTGACGTAGATTTGTTAAGGACAAAAGAAAGTACTCTCTTTTTAAAATAAAATGAGCGCTTCGAAGCAAAAACCTGTACAGTAACAATAAAGTGAGTCCCACTCTACTTTCGCTACATAAATGTAAACTTTCATGTTGATAGTCAGAAAGCCCCCTGTGAGAACTGCCAGGAACTGTACATATTTTGCACTTTTTCACATTTTTTCTCTGGAGATGAACTTTGATAAGGACTTTTCTAAACTCTTTTCTGTACTTGATGTCAAGGGCGTGCATACTATGGTCCATATGGCCATCGGAAATTCATCCAAAGTAATACACTGGTAAAGACTTTTTGTAAATTGGGGAACCTTTGCTACCAATTGTTAAGGGGGAAATCATTTTTCAGTGGAGCCAGGGGTAGGTCAGGGCTGGGAGCTCCAGGCAAGAACAGTAAGAACTTCTGTTTGTAATGAGTGTAAATGGGAATTTTCTAGAAGAATCCCAGGACCAGGCTTCCATTCAAGTCTGTATCCCTATGGACATGCCTTCCTACTCACCCAGTCTTTGTGAAACTCTCTCCCTCAGCACACATCTTTGTAGTCAGTGTGTTCAAATGGGTGATTTCTTTTTGCTGCGTTATTCTAATGAACCTTAGGGACCAGATTTCTAAAACGATGCCAGTTAGTATAAAGATACTCGAATGTTGTTTGAGGAGATGGGGGAAATAGCATGGATTTGCTGGCGGGGGGGGAATTCTGTACCTGCCAAGGAGGCTAAAATAACAGAGGCCGAGAGGTTTCCCAGAGAGTCCCAGTGGCAGATGGCCTCTCAGACTAGGTACCCTTGTGTACCTGTGTGTGTTTGGCTCCTGTGAATGGCCTCTTGTGCTATGTTTAAAGTCCTTGTTCAGGACCAGTTTTCAGTGCTCCATGGCCACAGGCGTGGAGCAGGTCTTGCATCTTCACTATGGAGTTTAGTCCTTGGTGGCTTCATTTGTTACCTGAATCACCCGTCCATCTATGACGGTTTGCCTTGTGTCCTCCACCCGTGCCTGCCAAGTTCAGCTCGTGAGAGAATTCTGACACAGGAAAGCTTGTGGCCTGTGGGAAAAGGTCGGCCAAAAGAGGTCTAAGTTAGCCATGGGTTCATTTTTCTAGATGAGCAAGGAATTGGGAGTCCTAAATCTAGTCCTATACCAAGCCATTCCAAAGGTTAGCACTGTCAGGCATGTATGACCCTAGAAAAGATTCCTAGGGACATCAGAGCTACTCTTGAAAAAAAATGCATGAAGTGTCTAAAGCAGCTTGTCCCTGAAGCCTGCTTCCTTAAGTTTCCTCTACCTATCTTCTTGCTTTTCCTTCCCCAAGTCTTATACTTGGTTTTTTGCTTGTTTATTGTGTGTATGTGGTTTGGCTGTCCTGGAACTCACTACGACTGTCCTGGAAGTCACTATGTAGACCAGGCTAATCTTGAAGTCACAGATCCATGTGACTCTGCTTCCCCTGAGTGCACCTCCTTCCTGGGAGAGGTCTTCTGAAGCTGCTAAAGGAAATGAGATGGATATCTGATGTTGTGGGCTGAGCCTCCAATAGTCTGTGCAGTACTAAGGGGTTTCTAGCAGTCCTTACAACATCGTGGCTCCTTCCTTACGATCCCTGTGCAGAGACCACAAAGGAATTGTTAGGCGCCTGGAACCCCAGAGAAGTTTCCGTTTTCTTGATTTTCAGAGCTATTCCCTGATGGGCCTTGGCCAACAGGATGGATGGAGGTTGGTTACTTTGAAGAGTCTAGCCCCCCCCCCCAACACACACACACTGGAGAGAGAGCGTGCTGTTTGTTTGTTTTTTTGAGACAGGGTTTGAGATGGCCCAGGCTGGTCTCAAACTTGCTATGTAGCCCAGGGCTATCTCCCACTTCTGATCCCTCTGCCTTCACTGCCCTTAAATGCTGGGATTATAGCAATGCACCAGCATGCTTGGCTTGTACAGTCCTGAGGATTGAGCCCAGGGCTCTCTGCGCGTTGGGCAGGCTCTCTGTTAAGCTAGTATCCCGGCTCCTTTTCTTAATAGTTTTTACAAAGTATTTCTCATTGAACAGAGAATTGCATTTTTAAAAAGACTTTATTTTTTAGGTAAGACATCTGCCTGTCTGGTAAACCACATAAAATTCCCATGTAGAAGTGGAGCTTCCATTTTGAAGCTGGTTATATAATGGGTTTTTGTTGAAGTGTGCCTTAAAAGCCCTCTCACTTCAAGGGCGTGTGATTCACTGGGGGGATAGGCAGAAACAGTCCTGTGGCATAGGGCCCACGTTCCTGATCACAAGTGCACTCCCGTTACTCACGCTGATACGGATCGATTACTGCCTCCGGCCTCGTGTGACAATGACTTCTACAGATGCAGGAGGTACATCTGCTGTGACTGGGATTACTACATGTCTTCACATTCCTTGCGTATTTTATCTTAGATTTGGGATTTAAGGCACTGTGTCGATCTGTGTTTGTGCTCAAGTGCGACTGTACCCAGAAAGGTCAAACTCCCGGCTACGGCGGCCGCACTAGGATAGTTTGGTTTGGTTTTAGGAGTTGAGAATGTGAAGATTTGTAGAGCAGAATAGGCTTTTGCTTTTTGAGTCAAGTACTTCTGGGTTGTGGTGAGACTGACTCACCGTCTTAGCTAACTTTTAGTCATGGAGATCAGTGTGAGTGACCAGGATAGAGTGCTTTCAAAGGGGTATAAATAAAAGCTGATTAATATTTACCAAGGGTTATTTTGTGAACATTATATATTTTGGATCCTAAAAATCACAGCAATACTATTATGTATGGTTTATATGCCAACTGTCCAAAATGGAATTCATAAAAACAATGGCGCTGTTGTGTGATTAAAGTTCAGTATGCACTCAACAAACAGACTGGGTGTAGTTTGTAATCGAGCACACTGTTTTACTGTTGATAGTATGTCATTTATAACCACTATCAGCCCACTCTTCAGGGATGCTAACTGACAGCTTAAAAGCATGTTTGTAGGTTGATGATTTGGTAACAAATGCATAGCTTAGTTTTCTGGAAGCAGAATGGTCTCTTTTGTTGAAAGTAATATGGCTTTCATATTTAAGATGATATTTACCATATATGTGTATAGCACACACATATATACACACATTTGTATATATACATACATATATATCACTGCTTTATTGGTTATGTTAGGTCCATTTAATAAAAAGAAAAATAGAAAACAACAACAATAACAACCTTTTGAGGTTGTGTTACTCAAGCTGGTCTCGAACCTCTGGGCTCACAGATCCTCCTGCCTCGGCGTTGGCAACTGGGCCACAGGCTTGTACAGCCAGCCTTGGCTGCTTAGATCACTCAGTTCTAATTTTATGCAAATGAAGATAAATCATTGTGTAAACAGAACTTTTTTTTTTTGAGAAATGGTCTTACTATATAGCTTTGACTGTCTTTGGAACAATATAGACCAGGCTGACCTCAAACTCAGAG
The DNA here is from genome assembly GCA_004026605.1 of Ondatra zibethicus. Classification (NCBI taxonomy): domain Eukaryota; kingdom Metazoa; phylum Chordata; class Mammalia; order Rodentia; family Cricetidae; genus Ondatra; species Ondatra zibethicus. The sequence goes on from PVIU01000718.1 coordinate 91,812, forward strand.
GTCTGCCTGCTTCTGTCTTCTGAGTGCTGGGATAAAAGGTGTGCATCACCACACCCAGTTTGGATTTATATTTTCATTTCTAATTCCATTTTCAGCATCAGTCCAGCCTAGGACCTCTTCACATATAGTAGGCAAGGGCTCCTGCCCTTTTGAGCCCTTAGTACACCATGTGTTTTAATTTGGGATATGCCTGTTAGGGTTGTAGAACTGTTCTTGAGCTGAATTGTGAATTTATTGGCTCATGAAAGCGTGGATGTATGAGATCCTCTGTTATTTCAGATGACATTGCTCTTTTCCAGGATTGAGAATCCATGGGTTTGCCCTTGGGTGCTCCTTTGGCACCTCCAGGAACCAGCAAGACTGGCTGGAGCCATCAGCATCTCCCCAGCTTCCTGAGACCCTAGCCAGCCTGCTCCCCTGAGCTCTCCCCATAAGCTCCTGGGGCAGATGAATTATTCTAATTTCTCTAGAGAGAGTCTTAAAAGGAATGGCCTTCCTAGGAATGGGGGGGCAGTGAGGAGGGGGCTCTTCTGGAATTGCTTAACTATGGCAGGACAACTCAGACCTCCACCCAAACTAACCTTCCCAGGTTCTGGGTTCTCAACCCCCTTGAGTGAGGCAGCCAGTAAGCAGGTGGTGATTCTGGACTTGGACCTTTAGTAAGTCATTAGGGCTCCTGCTTCCCCTCCCCACAGAGCAGTGCTGTGGAATGGCTCACCTGGAGAGTGAGCCTCTGTGTCCTCTAGTGGGAAAGGGACCATGTGTGAAGGACAATCACCAGTCCACAGAGTACTGTCTGATTTCATTCTCTAAGCCTTAACCATTTCCTGGGATGTTAATAGGACAGATTCCCACCCCTAACACATCCCTCCTGAATCAGTTGTGGGAAGTCATCTAGGGATTTGTATTATAAATATGCACCCTAAGAAATTCTTATAATTGGGAGACCTTGTTTTCCATGTAGTTTTGACAGAGCTAGGGAGGGGAGATTATAGTGGATGAAGATTATAATCGCCTGGGGAAGCTTTCTTGAATCCTCCATACACATATGTGCACATTCATATACATATATTCATAACTGTGTATTTATAAATTTGTGCATATACACCATGTATATCTTCTAACTTGATTACGAGCTTTGAAAATTATTTAACATAGAGTGGTCGTGGTACATGCCTTTAATCCTAGCACTCAGAAGGCAGAGACAGGTGGATCTCTGGTCTACAAAGTGAATTCCAGGACAGGCTCCAAAGCTACACAGAGAAACCCTGTCTCAAAAAAAAAAAAGAAGGAAAGAAAGAAAAAAATTATTTAACTCACGTTTTAAGGAATCCGATGCTCTCTCTGGCCTCCATAAACACTGCATGCACGTGGTGCATGTACCTATGTGCAGAAATTTTAAAAAGGACTATTATTTAAAGCACTATTTAATGTACACTGCTATACATGTAAATGATATAAAGTCCATTTAAATTATGTATATTTAAATCTTTACATTTATATCACAAATTATATAAAATATTGGTTCGATGAATTGTCTTCCTCCCACAATTCTGCTCAGCTCCTCACCACTCCACATCCCTTCCTCGTTGTCAGAATGTACTGGATGACCTAACAGCCTTCTTGGTGTTTCAGACCATACACACCTCAAATTTAGTGCGTTCCTGTCAGTGGAGGCTTTACTGGATTGAATACCAATTTGCTTGTTTAAGACCGGTATTCTGAAGCTTGTGGTCCTCCCTCAGCCTCCCAGAGTGCTGGAATTACAGCTCTGTATGATCTGTAATTTCTTTTGTTTTTTCTTAGCGCTGGGATCAACACCAGGCGCTGCTCTATCATTAAGGCACCCTCAGCCCAGGGGCTGTTTCGCTCTGCATACTAGTAATAGCCACAAATAAGTACTTCTATTTTCTTCCTTTCTTTTCTTTCTTCTTCCCTCTCTCCCTCCCTTTCTCTCTTTTTTCTTTTCTTTTTTTTTTTTTTTGGTGTTTTGAGACATGATTTGTCTGTGTATCAGCCCTGGCCAACCTGGAATTCTAGGAACTCACTCTGTAAACCAGGTTGGCCTTGAACTCACAGAGATCCACCTGCCCTTGCCCCCCAAATGCTGGGACCACCACCCAGCTACTGTTTCTTTCCTCGATGATTCCTCAAGAGCCTTCTAATACCGACGACCACCGGTGCATGTCCCCAAGCTCACCCCTCAACAATGATTGACATGGCTTTGTCTCTCCCATCAGAGGTGGGTAACTTTTGTAACGGAAAATTGCTACCATCTCAGGATTTTAAAAGACATCTTGTCTTCCGGAACAGTATTTTAGTCGAAACCAACGGATTGAAAGTCCAAAAATTCTACTTCCTACTATGCCACATCTGGCATATATTACTGTTTACAAATATCTGCACCTCAACTCTACTTCAGGTCTCTGGGGAAGTAAAATCAGTGGCAGTGGTCTCTCACAGGACAGGCAGATTGTGGGCCTCTTGGGTGCTGAGTGCCGAGTGTGGGGAAGTCCAGGGTCAGGCTGTCAAGCTTTGCCTATACTGTACGTTGAGTCTCGAGGGAAAGCCGTATAGTGTTATCACGAGTGAGTTACAGAAACCGGTAATTGGGGCTGGAGAGATGGCTCAGAGGTTAAGAGCACTGCCTGCTCTTCCAAAGGTCCTGAGTTCAATTCCCAGCAACCACATGGTGGCTCACAACCATCTGTAATGAGGTCTGGTGCCCTCTTCTGGCCTGTAGGCATACACACAGACAGAATATTGTATACATAATAAGTAAATAAATAAATATTAAAAAAAAGAAAAAAGAAACCGGTAATTATTGCCCAGAATGCCAGGGCCCCAGAAGTGCTCTCAGAAGTTCTGTGATTCCAGTATGTGTGGACCTGTCTGCCGAATGAAGAGCGCAACATGTATTAATGAACTAATTTTTTTAAGTTTGTGGCTATTACAGTGAAAAATAAAACAACAATCTGCTTAAAAGTATTGAACTCAGCCATTTACTGAGATAGCTTCCTAGCGAGTAGGAACTGACGATCGGCCCAGCAGGAGCAGCGCTCTAAGCTGTGCAGGTTGGTATGAAGACTTCGAAGCTTCATCGATCAGCAACTGGCTAGCTAGGAACGGGGACATGATAGACTGGAACGGCAGGGTCTGGACAAGAGGGAAAAGGGCACAGGCAGAGTGGCAGAGGGACCCTGCATGAAGAGCTCTTGAGATGCCTCAGAAGTGCCCAGGTGTCTGCAAACACATCGGATGCCACCAGTCCCCGCCACAGTTTGATCTCAGCTGCAGGTGTTTCCTCTAGAGCCGAATTTAGAAGATGAGAGCCCTCTAGCCAAACCCATCCATTGGTTCGTAAGAACCGAGAGAAAGGAGGATACAGGTTGTAATCTTCATTACTAATTTAAGACAGAAACCTTTTTCGCTACTTGTTTTGACTTGAGTATCTTTCTGCGTGTGTATGTGCACCACGTGCACGTGCGGCGCTCAAGGACATCAGAAGAGTATGTGGGATCCCTTGGAACTGGAGTTGCTGTTGGTTCTGAGCTGCCAGCTGAATCCCAGTCCTCTGCAAGTGCAGCAAGGGCTTCTAACTGCTGAGCCAGCTTAGCCCATTACTAATTAGAAAACAAGCAAACACAAAGCTTCAAAGTGTAAAAGAAACAAAACAAACAAAAACCACAGTCTAAATAAAAGCTAAAAGCGCAAGTCTGGGTAGGGTCCTTCCCTCATCCCTGATTCTGCAGTCCTGGGGGATACCACACAGCTCACAACTATATTAGCAAAGTGAATCTTAAAGAAAATACAGGAAAAAGTGATGCTGTAAATGGCATTATATTGGTGTTCCCAGTAGACTGTCCTCTGATGGCTTTCATTTTGTCTTTTGTCTGGGGACTCCCCATCTGCTTCTCTCTTTTCCCTCCCAAGTTCCATGTCCTCATTCTCCTCACCTGGCCCCTCCTTCCCAGCTTGCCCTCCTCTATTTCTCCCACAATCTCTGCCCCTCAGAGTCTGATCTCAACCCTTCTTGCCCTCATTGCTCAGCTGTCACGCATGGCCTCCCAAAGAGCCAGAACCTAGTTAACACCCAGCCCTCCTCCCTGAGCTCATAGGGGGCAAGTTCTGCATGATAAGGTCCCAGCTGGGGCAGGATGGCCTATGGCACAGGGTGTGTGCTAGCAGTGGGTGTCCCTAGAGCAGGACTGTGATGTGGGTGGGAGCAGAGCAGCCTTTCCTCTTTTCCACAAGATCCCAGGCATCCTGGCAGCCCATAGTCCAGGACTCCACCTCAGAGTGACTATGGGTGCCAGTTTTTCTGTGTGGCTGGGTCCTTCTAGCTGCCCTGCTTGGGCAGGAGACTGAAGACAGAAGCTATGCTAGGTCTGTGGGGTCTCCAAGTCTGCTTCCTCTGACACAGCCCTTTATTTTGGGGACTCCCTTGCCCTGTGTCGATGGTCTGCCTTTGTTTCTGCCTCACCGAGTCCAGAGACTCTTGTTTTTGTTTCTGCTTCTCAGTTACAGATAAACAAATGCTTCTTAGGTATGGATAATAATTTTTGAAAATTTTATACTCTGTTTTAGTTCACTAGAACCTGGGTCAGGAGATGGGATCTAACCTGCTTACATCAGTCCTAAGCATGATTCTGCATGCAGTCATGCTAAGCACAAATGAAATTCATTTACAGTGACAAGCTTGGAGGGAGAGTACAGTCTATAGGTAGATCCCCTTATATAATCTTCTGCGTATGTTGTTCAAGCTAAGCCTAAAGTATCTCAAAACAACTAAAGTAAACTTAAAGTGTGTTCAATGTGAAATCGTATAAAGAAACCTGATTTTTGGTGGGGCGCATGTGTTTAATCCAAGCAGTCTGGAGGCAGAGGCAGGCAGATAACTGAATTTGAGGCCAGCCTTGTCTACACAGAACGAGTTCCAGGACAGCTAGGGCTGCACAGAGAAACCCTGTCTAAAAACAAACAAACAAACAAATATAAATAAAAATTAAAAAAACCAAAACAAAAAAATTCCTAGTTTTTTAAAAACAAGTGATTGAGTAAAATGGATTAAAGTTACAATATGCTTTTGCATGGCCGACATCCCCAGGGTCAAGTAGTGCCCTTTTCTTCATCAGAGTAAACTGATAAACTGGTGAAGAGAGAAGTAAACAAAACTAAACTCCAATGTGCTTCTCCACTGATCCTTCATTCTTTGTGTATTCTCTCCTCCAACATAGCATCTGACACCTTTCCCTGCCGCTGCTCAGCACCTCCTCATAACCAGGCCTGCAGGGGCCTGTGGTCATTCCGGTCCTACCACCAGTCTCTGGGCGCTCTGGCCCCTGGAGTTCCCCTTCCAAACAATAGCAATAAGGGTACTTCCCTTTTGTTTTATTCTCAACGCCATCATCATCAGGCCCTTTGGGGGCTCTTCGCTGTATAAAGTCAGCTCAGTAGGAAGTACAGCCTCTTCTTCCTTAGCTGAAAAAACCAGCAGAAGCAAATCTGGCGTCAAACTATAGGCACATGTCAAAACTTAATCATAATTGCTGTGGGAGAAAAGTCAACTCCAATTTTCTCTAAATCGAAACATGTACAGAGGGGAAAATATGTTGATAAAAAGGAAGTAATACTACTTAACGGTTATGAAATTTTTGACTGCTAACTGTATGGGAAGGGAATTTTCCCAAAAAGTTTAGGTCTGTCAAAAGAATGCTTTATTTTATCAGAAACAAACTTCTTCCTAGAAGAAAGTTACAATTTATAGGAGACAAAAGTTTCTATCCCAGGACTAATTTGGAATACTTTTCTCCTTATTCTTGGCAATGATCCTAAAGAGAATTCTCTCCCTCCCTCCCTCCCTCCCTCCCTCCCTCCCTCCCTCCCTCTCTCTCTCTCCCTTAAAGCTGTCTCAGGAGCTACCACAAATGACAGAAGATGAAGTTCAAAACACGTCAGTCTTTTTGTTTGTTTTATTTTTCCAAGACAGGGTTTCTCTGTGTATCCCTGGCTGGCAGTTCTGAGTTATAATCCCTGTGTGTTCCCCTTTTTCCCTAGAGATCAACCGAACCCCTTTGAATGTGGGTCCCCTGCCCTCAACATTCACAACCTGGGACAAGGTCTGTGTGTTGAACACTTGACCAATTCATTGATTCTTCATAAATTATTCTTCATATTCTTCAGAGTGTTAAAAATAACACAGATTTTTTTTTTAATGGGTGAAGTCATTTGAAGTTTTAAAGAAATTAAGCACAGGAGAGCCAGGGCTAAAAAAAGAAAAGAAATCAAGCAATTCATTTAAGTTTTCAGTTTTATTCGGGTTCATTACAAGTTATTATCCTATATTA